>JAQIXN010000207.1:0-53999 GCA_034698145.1 Proisotoma minuta
AACATTCCCACTCCAATCCCACATCGGACCACACCCATAGGACTTGGGCCCCACCACTCATCCCCTAGGACCAGGGAGTAGAGGGAGGCAGCCCCTTAAGTCTTATACAGTTAGATAGATATTATAAATATAGCGTTTTAAAATAACTTTATAATGTAAAAGCTTGTATTTGAATGTATTTGAATGCGTCCAGAAATCAGTAAAAAACTGTTTTGCAAATCGACTGAATTGTAAGAAAGGAAAAATATTAATCATGTTTTGAATATGCTGATCTTGTGCTAATGTGATATGTAATGTGAAATAAGCAGCAATTGCAGCTTTATTAAGATTAATAAAAATAAAATACACTGTTTTGTTATCATCACAATAATTATTGTATAAAATTTATTTGTTACTTTCTCCCCATTAGGAGAAAGAAATTTGTTCTCTTAGTCAAAATGGTGTCTTCTGGAGAGCTTGAAACATTCAATGTGGACATTACTCTACAAAACCCATACAGTTTATTTAGTCAGCTTTCACTAAATTATAAAATATTCTCGTTTGTTATATTTACCTTTGTTGGAATTTGTCGATAAGTTTTTGTCCCTGTTCCTGGCCGTGTTTCTTGACAAAATTTTGATACCCTGACCAAGTGTAGCAATAATTGACAACCTCATGAACAGAAGTGGTCATTTCATGATAAAAATGATCATCCCTTAAAAATTCACAATTCAAGATCTCATTCATAAAATATTCCCATCCAGAGTTAGTAATTGACTGTACCTAGTGAAATCATTATAAGGTATGATAAATTCTTTGTAACGATTATCAACAATTTTTCTCTCCGCTGCCCAATATCCATTCAAATCAACGGCATAAAGCTGGAGGATTTAGAATCAAACAAAATACAATAATTAGTCAATTCACCTAACAAATTCCGTGGCAAAAGAGGGGATATACTTTTCTAACGTATATCTCTGAATGTAGACTTCTCTGCTTTGTTGAAAAACGGAATCTTTTAAATCTTTAAGATAAAACTAACAAATCAACAAGTTAACATAAAACTAGCCACTACTAAAGTTATCTCAGCCAAACACCAACCTGATCCAAAGCGTCATCCAAGGCTTTATTTAATGAGGGATCCTTTTCCCATCGGAATCTAGGAAATTCATAGCCATAAAGACACATGACACCTCCAGGACATAACACTCGCTTTCCTTAATCCAAACAATAATAATTACAAATCAAAACTTTATTTGTTTTTATGTAGTCTATTTTTACCTTCCTCGTAAAATCTTGGCAGATCAAACCTTTATATGAATTTTTAAAAAGAATATGTACATCAACAAATAATTTGAATGATTGCTTTACCAATGTGCAGCTTGACTCACGGAAATCTAGAATACAAAAATATTAGTCAAAGCAAAATTTGCAAAACAATCAAGGCATTTTTCCTCTAACCATTTGTACGCTATTGTCTTTTTCGTCAATCTTCTCAGCCGGCGATACTCTAGTTATGATTTTCATACTCCAGTCATTAATGATAGTTATTAAACACTATAATTTTCTAGTATGAATGTACTTGTATTCCACATTTTTAAGGGTGCAGTTATCCATGGCCTGTTCAATTTGGGAAGAGGAAATGTCCGTTCCGATGACTCGTTTGAAGTGTGGGGCCAGAAACTTTGTACTTTGACCAGATCCACATCCAACGTCGTAGGCCAGCTCCAAGGGCCCTGAATACTGTAATAACAATAACATATTAGGGAAAACAAAAGAGTAATAATTTGTTTAATTTCACCTTTTCTTTGAGGAAAGATACCATGCGATCAATCAACGATGTCGGTGGCACAGTTCTATATTTTGCATAGAGCAAGGCATGAACTTTGCCCTCAAAGTAGCGATGTGACATGGTAAAGTGAAAGTGACCAAAATTCAGCAGCTCCAAAACTTTTTCCAGCTTTTCAAACCCCAAAACTCGGTCCCGGTAAAACAAAGGAGAAAAGGTTGAAGCATTTCAGAGAAAAGTTCCATGAATCTCACAAATCGGAGAAAACCTATGTATTTCCGTCTAAAGGAATTATCAAATTTCAGTTTAATTTTCAATTTGATTAAAAAATTGAAGAGTTTAAATAAACGTCAAAACAAAAAGCCACATCACAGCTCAAGCGTTTCATTTCTAGCATATTCTTATTTTGGATTACTAAAAGTTAAGCTACAAACAAACTAAACCTTAAACTTGAATTAAAACGTAATTAAAGCCTGAGTGATTGATAGCTAAATGAAGGAAAAATTACAAGCGAATTGTAAATGGAAGGAACCTCAATGGAAGGTCTACTACCTAAAATGTGCTTATTGGCACCTTTTTACAAAAGCATCAACAACCAAAAAAATATATAAAAACCAAAAATTAATTTTAGAATATATTAGCACTAGACCCTTTAAAGACCATTGATGATATTTTTTGTTGTATTTAGAGGGGAAATACAGCATGCGCCGTTTATAAGCATTACTAAAGTTGAGCAAAGCTAAGGATCTTAAAACTTGGAACCAACTTCACTCACTTTCATTCTCCTCCAGACCTCACATCGGAACGGTATTCATAGAACTTTTTCTGAACCCCGAACGGGCGAAACTGAAACATAAAGCATAGACACGCTGCGTTTTAAGAAATTCTCATACCTGGAAAGTGAAAGCAAGTTAACAAAATAAGGAATTGCATTCATGGGAGTGAAACGAGTGATCGTATAAAGTGAAAAGTGAAAGTTTCGCTGTGAAACACAAAAGTGAGCAGTGCCAAGTTGAGACAGTTGAGTGTGTCTCAAAAACAACTCAACTAATTCTCACAACCAACCACATACAATATGCTATTTAGAAAAAGAGGGTTCTTGTTTGGATCTATTCTTTAGAATCAGAATCTAATTATGTAGACAGAGATTCTGTAAAAGTATAGGAACATTAGGAACCAGTGAAAAGATGTGACATGATAGTGATATTAATAGCGCCATGATACGTTTGATCGTAACAAAATTTCAAAATGCTTTAATATCGGTGACTTGATACAAGAACAGCATAATGATGAGAAGAAAAACAATGGTTTGGGCTGGCCTTCACTGCTTCTTCTTGGTTTTCTGTAAGTTGCAATTTGTTGCAAATAATGTTTTGCGAGAGTTTAAGAAAATTATGGGTTTCAAAATTTTCAAATGAGGACGAATAGCTTTTCATGCATACGCAAAATTGAGACATTTTAAAGGCACATTATCAACCATATTCCAGGATTAAATTGATATAGTTTGGGCAAGTCAATTTAATCATAAGCCAAGCCCTAAATATAATACAACCAAACTAAAATTAAATTATACTATACAAAAATGTATAACGAATAAGCATTTTTATAACGTGGCCTAGCGTAATAAATAGAGTAATATTTGAATAGTAAAAGGACTTGAATTCGGACACGGTTCAACTACATCTGAAATTAACTACACAGGGAAAAGGCAACAAAACACAAATGACAGTTGGTCCTTATTCTCCCTATATAATCCACAACCAGATGCCTTGTTCTTTATCCACTATTTACATCATTCACACACTGATATCAAAATATTCAGTTGATTATGGATCACCCACCGTCCCATTTCCACGCTTCATCATGACAATTATAATTTAAATCTCTGGCATTTCAGTCCCATAAATAAAAGTGGTTGCATGGAACTTGATTTGAAACGAAACAGAGCTGTGATGAAATATAAATTATTCATGCGTTCAATGAAATTCATTCAAGTTCATGAAACTGATTACTAATCATGTTTTGTTTGTAATCATTTCTCATTAGAGAACTATATGTGAGTTTTTGGATTTTTTATTTTTTCTGTTGAAAACATGTTCTTTACATAGTAGAATTTGAAGCTATAGATCAAAATATTAATTATGTCACTGATCAGTTTTAATGCTGGGTAAATATGCGATTCGCAATGTGAATTTCACATAATTATGGGATGGTTGCACTCTCATCATCATGCATCAATTTTTGTGCTTCACTGGTTTAGGAATTATTCAAAAGCATTGCTTTTGCTTCTCAAGTTAACGCTAATAAAACACTAATGTCATGTCCACTCCCATGCATTCTCTGCAAAACCAAATGAAATATTTCCCCCTCTTTCCTTTATTTGCTATGCTTAATAAAGTCAAAATCATGGAATGAGTAATAAAGTCAAACAAAAACTTTAATATTTTGCTCTGACCACTTTCACTGATTCAACTTGCTATTACTTTCACAGGTCACATCGTGATGTGCTCACATTCTCTTCGTCATCATCGTGGCCACGCTTTAAATCCTTTGGACTTGAACTTGTCAAACGGAGGCGTCCATAGTTCTCAGCCCACTGCTGTCAGTCCAAATTCTCGAGAGGAATCAGAAGTTGTTGAGGAAGAGGATCTGGATTCTTTGGAGGGCTCCTCATCAATGCTAATGGATTCCCCACAGTCCTCCATGTCCCTGTCTTTGCCACGCTCCAAAGATAATCAAAAGGAGGAAGACGAACTGCTGATGGCAGACACGGCCCCTCAACTAATGAGCCAAGTGAAAGTGAAACCGGGACATGAGTTAAAGTTGAAATGTGATTTGAATAATACTTATGGTCGCATAATCTGGCTGTTAAATGGAAATGCTATTCGTACAGATAACGGAAGGTAAAAGTGTTATGACCCTTTGCTTTACTTCAAATAGCTAATTATTGGATTTTATGGACAGGTATTCCATCCAAGGGCCAAATAAAAACAGGGCGATCGAAGGAAGGTTGACTATCAATAACGTACTTCACGAAGACAATGGGATCTGGCAATGTCACGAAACGAAATTCAATGGAATTGAGCATATTTCGCCACCGATACGAGTGATCGTGCTTGGTGAGTGACATTTTACTCTCCCAATTCGCAATTCAACATTCTAACCAAATCCTACTTCACAAATTCCCCCATAAACTAAATTGCAAGCTTAGAGAAACTCTTGCTCTTTGGTAAACACGTTGACAGTAGATTGAGACAGAAATGTCTTTATGCATTCAATTTCAAGCTGATTTAAGAAATTCGAGAGAGAAATGGAAGGAGAAATTGGTTTTCTTTTCAGCCCCAGACTTTCTATGCAAATGTTTTCATATCTCTCTTTTTGTATATGGATGAGAGTTGGCTTCAGATTCCAACAGAACATTTAATTTATTTAGTAACAAAAAGCTATGTAGAGCTCATGCAAATTGAGAGACAGAGATAACTGATGCGAACGGCATCTTATTAAATTCAGGCAGGTGTCCAACAACAAATTTGTAAAATAAAAAAGTGTAGAGTTCAACTTTTCTTCTGACATGCAACATTTGACAACTTGTAGATGATTGGAATTGTTCTCTTTGCACGACAAAAATAAATAATTTGTCCTACTTTGTTCGACAGCTTCATGTAATGAAAAGTTTGCATGTACTGCAAAGAGGATAATTTGTTTTGTATGTTTTCTAATTACAGCCGCGCCAAGGGCCGTTCATTTGGAGTTTGATGGTCGTCGAGTGTCTCCTAGTCCCTTAATGTCCGCATCATCTTCCTCATCTCGAGTTACTTATAGAGAAAAGGACAATGCAAGTATACAGTGCGTGGTCGAGGGGGGAAATCCGCCCCCAAGAGTGTATTGGTTCTTGAATTCACGAAACCTGACAAACAATAGTCAAATTGTGTCCCAATATTTCGACGATACTAAAATATATGTTTCTCGCAGTACTCTTCGTATGGATAATATTTCTCGTAGTGAACATAATAAAAGTGTTTTGTGTGTCGTGGATCATGAACTGCTCGTCACACCCAATGAAGAACCTTCTTACCTCAAAGCCATGGCGCAGTTCAACATTGAGTGTAAGTAGTTATTTACTCCTTTTCCTTCAAAGTGTATTAATTAATTATTATGTATGTAGCTCTATTACACTCTGGCCAATTATGCAATTATAATTCGTACATAAATATAGAATAAATATTTTCTAGAGAACATGAGAATTTAGTAGCCACATAATGCTAATGCTAAACACTTTTGCTAATCAATATTTAAGTACGTGCTCATGAAGTACAATGAACTTTAAAGTAGGCTGCTATTGCTAATTTGGAATGCAAAGAATATGAATATCGATTTCATTTATCTTATACTCGGTATTTTATACATTTCGGCTTATATATTATGTGTACATAATAAAAATTTCTTTTATTTTCATATAGATCATCCATCTTTTGTTTTGAGTCGAATACCAGGATTTGGGTACCCCATCCACGAAGGCATCGCTTTGGCATTGGTACGTTTTGAGTATTTGCAAAATATGAGACTTGCAAGTATTTCTTTTGTAAACCATTGCTTTGAAATATTAATTACAGAAGTGCGAAGTTGATGCCAATCCTATGAGCCGTCCTATTTGGTTAAAAGGTAATTCAATATCTTACAATGACTAACATTATCTACGTGTATATATATTTAGTTGAAATTATGGTTTGTTTCAAACTAACCAACATAAATTGGAGATGATATTTTCTTTTAAACAAAAGAACTATTTTTGGTACTATTGTGTTTGAAAACACACATAACTCTGCTAAAAGCAAAGCAAATCCTTGGTTTGATTGCGAGTCTCAAAATGCGAGCTGAAGGGTGTCATTGTCAAGTTTCTAGCCTTGTTGTTACATGGCCACGCGTTTTCTTTCGTTTATGGAGGGGAGAGGGGACTCTGCTGGTGGATGGCTCTTTATGAAAAGCACTTTTACGAACTGGGAATTCTCAATGCTCAAGATCTTTCTTTCTATTCTGTCTTGTCAGTGGAAAAGAAATTGCAGAAGCAGCAATGTCTTTCCACATAAATTTAGCCTGTTCCCTGCCTTTGTGTACTTTTTTAGTTGGTACAAGATGTTGCATGCATGCAAAGAGTTGACTGATTCACCGTACAAGTAAATCTAACTCAAGTGCTCGGCTATTGATTTGCTTTCAGACCTCAATGTAAAAGTTTGTCAACAAAACACTCAAGGGAAATCCTGGAACGGATTCAACCAATATTGGCTGGTTTAAAAAAATTGAATTGATGTTATAAAAATATCTTCCCCTAAAAAAAGTTAAAATGTTTTAGGGTAGAATAATACAACAAAACTATTCCATTGAAGTAGCAATTTTAAAATTTCAAACAAATTCAGCAAACTTATTGCGTTGTTTTTACAGTTGAGAATTTTTGCGTCAAGTTATAATTTTGGTAAATTAACTCAAGCTAGTTTAGTGACACAAACTGAGCAACTTTGGCTGTGAAAATTAAACTTTCACCGTGAAACTCCATGAAAGCATGTTTGTCACAAAAAGCCAATTTGTATGCATTCACCAACTTCCCTTTGTCTTCCCTTAATTTAATAATTACAGCTTGGGTTTGCCTGGAATTTGAAACACAGGGGTTGAGGAGAGTAAATTCAGGAGATCCATACTAAATATATTACCAAACTCTATTTTGATACAAAAGATAAGAGTAGCCAAATAAATCTATGTCATAGGTTCTGGTTTATATGTAAAACGGGTAATTTAAAATGCATAATCGTTGTATCCGCAACTATCATTAAACATTGAAAGTACAATGCCACCTTTTATTCATCCTTTTTTTTAAATTGTTAACTTAAAGTGAATTAAAAGTGTTTTAATATTTTTTCGTCTAGAATTTTATACATTTATTTTCAGACCGGTTATATAATGAGTTGAAATATTAATGAGCTTGACACCGAAGGAAGTTTTGCAGATCCGGAATTTTTCGTTAATGTCTTAATCAGACATGTTCCAGTAAATAATTGAAGAGGCGTTTGTGGAACTCCATTTATTACGAATGAGAAATTGTGTTTTTTTCTTGTAACAAATGCAACTCAGCCAGCTGAATTTCTTAGAAGCTGAAAGTAATCAAATTGGAGAATAATATACATATTATGAGGTGGCTGTTTAAGGGAAAGAATGTCGCAAAACAGAGACTTGGGAGACAGTTGAGTCAAGTTTTGTTGAATGGAAGTTCTCGAATTGATCCACTCGCAGGACAGATAAATTTAAGCTCCCTGCTGGAAACCATAGGCGGTCTTCGTCTGCAACGTCCGCTAGCTTTTCTTATATTTATTTCTCCCCTTCTGCCTATTTTCGTCTGAGTAGAATATTAACACCAGTTCAGCATAATTTCCTATTTGTCTAAGTGCCATTCGACCAACTAAATGTTATTTATTAACTTTGATCTGTCGGACCAATTGTAGTTTGAGACAGGGTGGCATTGCATTGACTGACACATTTGAACTCTTTTATGTACGCATTTGAAAAATAACCATTTGAGAAACTTCACACCACAACAAATAAAAACGTTTGCGTAAAAATTACATTTGATTTTACGGCTTCCATTTGTCAGTGTTAGGTTATGAAGTTTTTATAAGGATATATATTTCCTAGTTTTTCCTGATGAAAGCAAGCTTTTGTGAGAGAACATGAGGAGGGGAGTTATAAGCATAGATAAGTATTCAAGTTATGTCTGATTGAGGCTGAAGGGAGAGGCTGCTGAACAAAAGTTGGAAAAACTGTGTTGAAGTCTCTCGTTTCTTGACACTTTCACACATTATTTGTCCTTTTTTCTTGGATAGAAAACTTATGCTAGGTCTCTTTGAAATATAAAAATACAGAATGAGATGACAAGTTCAATAAAATGTGTGAAATGTGTGAATAACGACATCCATCATCAGTAGAAATGTTTAAGAGATGTCAGATGGAATTTCTTGTGCTGGTCCCCTTCTTAATACTTGAATAGAATTGTGAAGGGAATTTGTCGTAGATAAAAGTGCCGAAATGTCATCTTTTGTGGGGGAGAAGATAATAATCATAATAATAATAAATACTCCGTCAAATGTAAAAATACAGCTATTAGAAGTTCGGGGTTATGCCTTCTCTTTTAACGTTTTTTGGGGGAGTTGAGACATTTTATGAGATATTTTCATTCATATTCATGCAAAGTTGTAATAATTTGAACGATCAATTTTTTATCGACTTTTTTTTACAGATAAAGGAGATCCTCCCGTGGAACAGACGGATGGGTTTCTAAATTTCACGTCCATTAATAGAAATCACACCGGATGGTACCAATGTAAGAATTCCCTGAACTATGTATGTAGTAGAAAGTGAAATGTATACTATTTATATACGTAATTAGGTGAATCTCATCATCCATTGGGGAAATTTTCATCCGTGGGCATCTACATCACCGTGCGATGTAAGTTCCTTTTTCCCTACGCTTCCTGGTTGAGTGCTTTCTTTATTAAATTAGAAAGCAAAATAGTTTGCCATTCTATGCTTTAACCTTTTTCTCTATTGATTAAATTGGTTTGAGTTTACGCAACACTTTTCAATAATCCCTTCCTTCCTATAATCCACGAAGGCTATATATAGTTTGGGAATTTTGGGATTGCTGATTAGAAGATTAGCAATCTCAAGTGGATGAAAAGAAAGAGAACATAAAAAAAAACTTTAACAAGCTAAAAGACTTTCCAACCAGAGATTTCAAAGGAAAGTCTTGTGTAGTTTTCCTTATTTGTCCAACAAAAGTTGGATTACAAAACCCAACAAGAAAACCAAGATCATCCCTTTCATCAGATTGGGCGATATATATTGAGCTTTTGTATCAGAATGTACCACTTTACTTTCCCAGGCACCACTTTGATGTTCAATTAGAATTGCATTGTTTATGTGTAATAAAATTATTTTCCAAACAAATGCAGATGAGCCGTCAATTGTCCACCAGCCTCCTAAGCGAATAGATGCAACTGTTGGGGATCGTTTGACGATGAAGTGCGGGGCGGATGGGCATCCTTCACCTGCCCTTTGTTGGAGTCGCATCGGCTACGGAGGCTCCCTCACTACAGTGGGCTCTGGCCAGGAACTCATCCTCGATAAAATTTTATATCAGGAAGCAGGGAATTATCGTTGCGTTGCTCACAATCGGGTGGGTCTGGAAGAACGACGTGCCATGACACATGATGTCACAGTTGTTGTATCTGGTAAGCAAACTTTCTCCACATGTATTTTGGGGCTGGGGTTGTTTTGCATAAAATCAAAATGCATGAAACAGCAACAAATAGATGCGTATGAGTGTAAGTATATGGGGTGTTATATAAATAGACAGTTGCGGACTTTTGCTTGACTTGAGGATTGGTGTGAGAGAGATGAATTTCTCCCTTTTTGCTCTTTAATTCTTGATTTTCTCCCGTACTGACATCAAAGAATGAGAAAGGAATTTATGAGTCAGGAAGGATGGTGAATTGAATGGTTCAAAGACAGATCGTCCCGTTTCTTATGTACAACCATTTGGTTAGGTTAGGATAGTACGAGGGGAGTAGTTGCTCTCTCGTCAGTCAATCAGGGCGACAACAAGGAAGTATATGTACGGAGCTTCTTCTAATCATCTCGCTTTCACTCTTGTTATCCGCCAAGAAGAAGAAGATTCAGAATACATTCATTCCATCACACAGAGAGAGTGGCTAGATTGAGAACAAAGCCAACTGACATGGAAATCTATGTGGCAGCTCGTTCAGCCACGTACACATTGTTTTGTATTCGTCCTGTGTTTTGTTCTTAGGCGATCTACAAATTACGTTACGACGCTTGGCTTTCACTAGTTCCGTATTTGCCTATTTGTTCGCCTTGGGCTATTTTGTTTTTAAAAATAAACAGTGAGGAGGAGGAAAGTCAAGTTTACGAGTTCATTTTTATTAGTTAAACAACATGTACACATATTATAGTTTATTTTAGAAGATGCCTTATTTTTGGTAGAAAAATACTGCGTATAGTTGATAGTTGAGTTATTTGCATTTTACTTTCTCCATTCATTGGACGTTGAAGAGAAAGGAAGGCTGCTGAATGCAAAGTGTCCGTGAATCGAAAATATATCTTTGAGACTTTGAATCAAGCCTTCATAGCCCCACTGGGACAAAATAAACTTTGAGGGACAGGGGAGAAGATTGGTCTACTCAATCCATGCTATTCCACATAGAAATACTATACTTGTAATATACCAGTGAAAATGAAATCTTGGAGTTTTTGCTTCCCCAATTAAATGTAACGGCAAAAAACATTAATTTGAAGGCATCTTTCAAAATAAAAAAAATCCCAAATGTCATGCAGTTTATAATGTATAACAAACAAATCAGGGCATAATGTATGTAGTTATTTGAATGAGAAGCATTGAGCATGCCGGATCTGCCGGATGTAATATAGATTTGGAACAAGTTAACTGGTGTATGTGATTAATGGGATGGATTTTAAATTGAAGAATGATTGGTTTTCGGCAGGGCGTCCAGTTGTCTACCCTACAAACCGGACAGTGATGGGATTCACGGGACAGCCGCTGTCTCTCTCCGTTGAAGTGTGTGCCAATCCTATGCCCATCAAATCCTTCTGGATTTTTGGAACCACGGCCCTTCGACCCGGCTCAAGGGCTGGTAACAAATATGTCGCTCAACAACTCACTGTAAGTCATTTCATTTTGTATTCATTCATTCTTTCGTTCATTTTAATGGACGACTGCTGTGCCTCTCTCTATCTTGTCTAATATATTTATATTGAATGGGTGACAATACCAAGATTTATAATATATATATATATATATATCAAGTAGAAACAGTAACATAAAGCAGGAGAATTGTTATTCCGACACTTTCTCCATTATCACAAGGAATTCACTAAAAGCATTTTCAATTCGTTTGATCAAAATTTACAACTGCCGTCTGATGTCTTCTTCCTCTTATTTGACATCTTCAATTTAAAAGGGCACATAAAACTTGTTCTAAAACTAGCTAAGGAATCTGGGTTTGTGTGTTTTCATTTAAAAATTCCAAAATCCCAATTCAATTCCATCCAACCCATTTTCTATTCTTTGGTTGCCACTAAATGGGAGTTGGTTAGATGAGGCGGTTATCTTAACCAGAAATAGAGAATTACAACAACCTCGGAAAGCTTTCTCCAAATCGAAGTCTCTTCTTCTTTGCATAATTTCCTCATTCCATTAAGACACTCGCCTTCATTCTTGAGATCTTAACTTGCTACAATTCTTGCACATAGATCTATCTATCTGTCCATGGCACTACCCTGCCCTGCATGACCAATTTCCCCAAACCACTATTCTAATCTGACAAAGAAATAGAGCCAACGACCCGAATTTGAATTCCATCTTGAGTTATATAGCATTCAATAGCTTGATCTGCTTTTCTCTTAGTCGTTAGGACCCTCCTCCCACTCCACCCGTGGTATTAGGGCACAATAAATAAAAGGGACTTGAAAGTGATTGTATGTGCTTCTCCAAAGCCTTTTTATGTCTTCTAATCCGATTATTTCATAGCAGAATGGGCTCTTAGCTCTCTTCGATGTCTTTCTTGGGTCTTACTCCACTCTCCTCATTTGCTACCTAATAATAATGCATTCATGAACATCAAGGGAAAACGGCTGTCTCTTAAATTAAGGAATCCTAATGAGATGTTGATGATGATGGCAGTCCTGTTTATTATAAAGATCTTTGTCGTCCCAAGGCTCAAACTGTCGATGAAATGGACGCGATTCTCTCAAACTTTGAAGAGATTGTTTACTAACTCAACATTAATAAAGTATCAAACTTTTCTCTGTCCTCTTCATTGTTACGACTTGTACTTTTACGAGTGTGTGTTATTATTAGGACAATGACAATGATCCATTCTACAGATTATTACTTTCCATTATCTTGCAAAAGAGAAAGAGTCTTTTCTCCCAATTGGCAATGGTCATAAGTTTTTACTCTGACAAAAAGTCGTTTATAAGTTATTGTCATCATTAACAATATCTTTCTAAAAATCTTGTGGAGGACTTTGTTCCCTTATTGGGATATTTTAATGCATCCGAAGAAAAGAGAGAAAGAAAGAGCGAGAGCAAGGAAGAGAAAGTATATATACAGGGTCACCAGAAATAAACGTTCAAGAGAATGAATTTCTCCTATTTTAATTGGTCGAAAATTGAAAGTTTCCAGGTTACAACAAACTCCAAGGCTTTTGATATAATGAAATGAATTCTGCTGTAGATTTATGATGTTGATATTTGTCATGCAAGTCGAAATGGCTCTGACAGCTCAACGTATGTATCAAGAAATTGGATATTTTCTCTCTTTTTCGTACATCATATTTTTTATCAAAAAAGGGATGCAGATGTGATTATATAGACTGACATTGAATATTGCTCCTTTTTTGGTTGTTGGTAGCACGTGTCAGTTTCAAAAAAGGCAATAGCTATAAACCTAAGCATTACTCCATAAATAAGTGTCCCCAGTGAAAATCAAAGTGAAGATGGTGTAGTCCATATAAATATAGCCAGTGTCACAGTATCAGAAAAGTCTGTCGCCGTCAACTTTGATTCATGGATTCCTCGATTAAAGTTCACAAGAGGCTCGACTTTGGTCATCGATTTTCTTCCACACATTTCCTGTTGAAATGCAATACAAATGATGTTACTTGTAGTAGTAGTTGTTGGATCCAAGTTCATGCCTTTTTTCTGGTTGGTCAGTATATTTATTCCTTACTCATCACTCATGTGTAAAAAGATTACAAGGATAGTCAACTTGGGCTGGTGTCGAGGAATGAAAGAAAGATAAAGCTTTTGCGGTATGTGGAAACAAGCACTTGAAAGGTTTTCGTGTTTTCACTCTCCCACTTATCCACCCACTTGAGTTTCCTCATCCCAAGGGTAGAGCCTTCACTGAAAGCAAAATCAGCTTTAAATGTACAACACAATTAATGTTAATACTATATAATTCCACCTTTTATGCTAGCAATTCAAAGAAAATGTTCATCAATAATTTGGTGAATATTAAACATTAAACATGGATAGACGCACAGTAAAATTTTAAGCGTGGTTTTTCAAGCAGAATTAATTTCCATTCCGTTGCAAGAAGAACATTACAAATATTTTAATCAGAAATTATGTAGATGGTGAAATGTATGAAAGGGAGAAGTTGGAAGTGGTTTGATGGATACTTGGAATTCATAAAATGCGTTTACAGCATAAATTACGAGTGGTTTAAGAGAAAGTAATGAACTTGCACACTCCTCATGAATTCAGCCTGTGGTTGCAAACAGGTATTTTATTGTTGGGCTAAATGTCGACAACTTTTAAACTCTGTCGCAACCCAAAGAAATTGAATACCTTTCTTTGATTAGGTTAAGCTAAAGGCAAATAAAGTCGATTCGATTTTAAAACTTTAACGAATGCTCTTCCACTTAGCTTCAACTTCTGCTAGAGCTTTTACTTAAGTAAACACAAACAAAGTCCAGAGAATGAGAACGTCAAAGTGGCTTGCTTTTGGGTTTGAATTGCTGGGGGACTTTTGGAACAAAGCCATGCCACTTTATACTTATTCAATTATGTTAGATTAAACAAACCAAAAATGTTTGGTGTGAATAAGGAAATTTAGACAAAAAAATATTCGAAATCAAGATTTTGCATAACTATTCTTTGACCATATACACATAGAAAACATTATTTCTTGTTGATATTTAGAAAATTATAGTTCATGTTAGCAAATAGAGTTTTATTGAAACATTAATCAATTTTTTCCATCACAAATAATAGCATATTTAGCAATAATATCCCATTGGGTTATTTTTGTCAACATGTATTAATAGAATATGATATTGACTCGATATATAGCTATACTCTTAAAAAACTTAATTTTCAACATTCAAAACTGTATATGCATTTAATTTTTTTTATTAAGTATTAGAAATCTTTGTTACGAAAAATAAAGCCTCTTTGTTTCCTTTGGTTGAATGACTAAGAAAGCTTTCTCATTCTCTCTCTCTCTCGCTAACTTTGTATTTATTTAATTTCTGAGCCATATGAAAACAGTTAACTTTAGTTCTCAAAGGCGCAGACATTTTATGAGAATAAGAAGAGGTAGAAGTCTAAGGACAGTGGAGCCGGAAGTTTTGGTTAGATTTGAAATGAGAAAACTTTCTCCGCCACAATAAAGAGAATTCCCAAACAAACCCACACTTCTTCACATTAAGAGAATAATATCTAAGAAAACAAATAAAGTAAAACAAAAGCAAAAACGAATTGGTGGGGAGTGTGAACAAAGGGAAAACAGCCGATGGCAAATGTTGATTTCTTTTGACGCATGTATGAAGTAGTTACATTGCCACACACCTTCAAAAAGAAGCAGAGAAGGGAAAGGAGCTCTTTTGTTTCACTTATGATACATCACTCTACCTTCTGATTTGGAAATAATTGAGTGCTTCTTCTTTCTTTCTTCTTCTAGGGGAAAGTCAAGACTTTCCCTCTTAAAAAATCCTTCTTTACTTTACTTTTATATTCTCATGCACTTTCACTCCAATTTAATTTAAGCAATTTTACATGCCCTTTTGAATTTGTTAATAGCATTGTACAAGTTGTAAGATTGTTTGACTTGACTGCAATGGTCATAAATAAAATGAGAAGAGAAAGTTGTCTTGATTTCTTTAGTCTTTTGTCACAGTTTTTAGACATTGGGGTTAATTAAGAGACTTTGTTGTCATTTGTCAGAGTTGTGTAGTCCAATGGAAAGAGAACATTAAATCTAGAGTCTCTTGTGGTGTATAATGATAATAAATTATTAATTTGTCTGCGTTTGTTTTATTTGTTGCAGAAAAACGACAAGACGGGAGACTGCTATTTGGCAGTGTTGACAATTTTAAATGTCTCGTCGGGGGATGCTGGGGAATACATGTTTTTCGTCAAAAACAGCAAAGGAATCCATGAAGGGACGATCCTTCTTAATATAACTCAGGCCAGTTACTCCATCTCCATTTCCAGTAATACGGAATCCAGAGCTTACTCTCCACTGTCCACTACTTTCAACTATTATACCACGCTACTTATCTGCGGGCTCAGCAGTTGGCTTTCCCTTCTTTCTTTGTCCCCAAGACTTTTGAGAATTTAACAAAACTCACACAAGTCAAACTAAAAAAGACTGGATATGTGTATTCTACAGCATAGATCGAGACTAATAATAATGCAAGGCAATGGCCAACTTTATATATTCCCTGTTGACCCGAATCTGGGATGAAATAGAGTCCACCTCTCTATCTCTGCGGAGCATCTATTTGTCCAAACATCGTTCCGCAAAACTTTATATTACAGTATATACATATATAGGGCATCTTATTTAACGTCATGTCCTAGCTAAGTTTGGTAATGGACTTTTACAAACTGATTCCTGAGAGCTACAATATTTATGACTTTCTTGCTGGATTAAATGAGACGTTAAAACTTGCCTTTTCCGGATGGGGATTCAAACACAATAAAGCCACAGGGATGTGCACAATCCTCGCAAGCAAACTCATCAGGAAGTCCCAGCAAGCGTTTGCAGATCTGCCGAGAACAACTGCCATTGGAATCTACTTTCAAAGTAATTTACTGCAAACTTAAAGAAAGAAGAAGAAGACTCAAATTCCAACAATCTCTAGCATCTAGACACCATTGAAACAGTTAAAGAGAAAATATTGCGTGTGTGTTCTTTTACCAAAGGTAAAGTGCATTCGGAAAACATTTAATCTTTTGAGGCACTAAACTTTACCGGTTGCAGTAAACACGCAAAGGTTTACGTATGTATAATGTCAAAAAACATTAGTGGAAAGCCGTAACCTAAAATGTTCGAAAATTGTTGTCAACTTGGCATAAGGATGTTGTAAATGTTGCACTAATGTGCTACAGTTTCTGTTTTAAACCACCCAAATTCAGAAAAACGGTTTGGTGTGCTCAGGGGAAAGAAATAGACATTTTTATTTTCTTCCAAACGACAACTCAAAATAATGTTGATAAATAATGTTTGAAACGGGAGGATGAGAACTAGATCTATAAAATAAAGCCGTATATACAAAAGAAACACTAAAACCTTGTATTAAAGTAAGATAACATTATGTTGTCTGTTACTCTGCGTCGTCAAATCCTAACAAATACATTTTCAGCATCAAAATAAAATCTTTATTACACAATGTAATACAACTTTATTGCAAGGAGACAACACAATAGAGACATTTTCCAGATTTCAGAGTTCAAAACCAAATCAAAAAATTTGTTGCTACATCATACTTATTTCGTGGAATCCTCAAAACAAGTAAATCATGTTATATGTGTAATCTTTATACGTACTAAAATATAGATGATGAACCTTTATGATACATTTTAAAATAAATGTTTAAAAATACGTGTAAGCAGTTACGCTATAAGTTTAAAACATACTAAAAATGAGCCAGGAACAATTAATTGTATTTTCTCTCTTGTTCTTGAAAGGTATAATAAAGTCAAAATATCATGTTCAATTTTTATTTCCACCCAATATAAATAATTCCATTTTATTATCCGTTCACAGAATTCACAAACACTGTCCATCTTGTCCTTTTGAGCAAAATGCATTAGATCAACCTCCATATCATATTTCTCGTCCTAGTAAAACAACGGTCGGAGAATCTCATCTTGCTTCCTCTTTCCCCAGCAATCGTTGGACAAACAACAGACTCCACGGGAGAGCGAAAGCCTTGTTCTTTATAGTCCATGTATCATCCAGCCGATGAAACGCTAGCATTTTAATATACAGTCTGTTGCGTTCCTTCAACTTCCTCCGACGCTCTTTGGGAGTCCAGCCAAAATACCAACTTTCTTTCTCTCCCTTTTGTACACCATTTTAACAATATACATTTAGCTATATGTACTTGTATATTGTTATTCAGTGTAGGTTATAAAGGATGACTGCTTTCCCCTTCTCATCTAAACTCCTCTTCTCCTAGTTCATTAATAAGAAAATTCACGCTCAATTTTCACCTTCCATTGTATTGAATGAAAACAGTAATTATTATTATTATTATAATATGCAGTAAAAGGGAGAGAAGAGTATAATACGTTGAAAGGTAAGTGTTTAAGACGTCCATCTCATTATGATCATGCAATCCTTAAGTCAATCCATCATGCACGCTCAGTCTACATAAGATGAGAATCAATATTGACGATAGGTCATAATTGACATTGATTATACAACAACAAGCAAGGTTAACGTTGTAAAGATTAATGTTGCACCTTTTTTTACCGTGCATACTTGAAAAAATAAAGCTTTGCTTCAGTTTATATTTTTGAATGAGGAGGAAGGAAGTATTTCTGTATATCAAAGGAGGAGGGGAGCCGAGCGATATTTTGATAAGTAGCAGTTGATAGTTTCCCAAAGTTATAAGTGAGCTTTATTCTTGTGTACTCATGTAGTCTCATCTAGTCACCATAATTGCCGAAGGGATGGTCATCAATCATAGCGTATTAGTGTTGGAGCAGAAAAGAAGCAAAGGGTGGAATATTGCATTGTGACAGGAGAAGGGTGAGCTGAACTTTCAACTTTGGCATAACGGAGCATAAAAACCAATGAACTCGTATTTCTCACTCTCAAAGGAACTAACTTCTTCAAGGCATTAGTTATCTCACTTTCCCTCTCTCTCCATAAATAGCTCAAAGTCTTCAAATATCTGCAAACTTGTCGTATAAATTATGCTCCAATCTCACCACCACCACCTCAGAGACTTAAATTCCAACCAGCAACGCATGTATAGATCTCTTGGGGTCAGCTAAAACATGGCATATGACCGTTATTACTCAACAGGAAGCGGAACATCTTTTTGATTAGACACTTCAATGTTTAGAAAAGATTTGGCAAGAACGTGTCGTAATCAGCTCTTCTTTACTCCAAATAAGAAACCCAATATATGCTTACAAAACCAATTTGGATTCTAATTTACTTTTTTGGTCGGATGAGAGATGATATAGAATATTATTATGTAAAAAAAAAAAGAGGAAATCAGAAGAGGCTCAATAGCCAGCCGTGAGTACAAAATAGTAGGGTTATGAATTCAGTTTTTTCTTACTCAACCTTTTTTTAGTTCGATGATCTGACAGATTCAACATGATCACTTAGTCTCAGCATTAGCGTCATCCACTATATGTACATCATGATGAAGGCAAGATCCAAATCCGTCGAACGCATCGCGAAAAAAAGATTTGAATTTGAAGCCTCAAAAGCCAAATCAAAGGAAGAGATTTGTGGAGATGATAAGAGAAGATTAGAAAGAGAGAATAATAAGATGCAGGATGTTGAATGTAATCTGGTAGAAGGGAAGATATTAAGGAAGCGTGGCGGAAGGACACAAAGCTCAGAAAAAGAGGAAAAACTTTGCTTGGAGGATCTAGACTCAAAAACCTTTTAAAAACAAGAAAATCGAAGGAGTCTCTCCATCCAGATGAGACAGATTGAGAGATGTGCCTTTGACTCTTCTTTTCACAAGCGGATTGAGATGTTGAGTTAGAATGTGGATCGTGGAAATTTCGGGGTAGGCTTGGCTCTGTCAAAGCCTGTATATAAATATATAGTTTACTTTGCCTACAGTTTTATAGATTGCTAAGGAAGGGCAGCGATAAGGCTTGCATTCTTTTCTCCGAATTGGGTTTTGCATCATTTAGGAAAACAAGGAGACAGTTCTGGGGAAAAGTAATCAGTGGTCTCTTCTTGTGCTACCAATATTGAAATGAAGTCAGCCAGCCATCCGTGTCAACTCAAACCCAATTTGGGGCCACATTTATAACCTCCCTTGCCCCAATACAATTTAGTCAAAATATACCAAGCCTTATAATACATAGATAAAACATACAAAGATGATGACGATCTTTGCGAGCGAGGCTTTGGAGTTTGCAAACAAGCCCTTTGTGCCTGGAATGAATAGACTATTTAGCATTTTAATCGGGCTCTAGTAAATGCATATTAGGGGCCTTTTATAGTTTTTGTTAATTTGCATAAACTGTGATTAAAAACAAAATGTACCACGTATACTATGTTTAGTTTGTATATTTAAGATTGCAAATCTGCCTCTGACCTAATTTATTTATTATTAAACATTGTTGTTTCTTGTCTTTCACCTTGTTTTCTTCACTTTCAACATTTACTCAGTGTCTCACAACTTGTTTTTAAAGAATTTTCTGAAAATTTATTTGGAGACACGTATCATGGATTCATGAAATTCGAGGAATGTAAAGGGGTTAAGTCACTCCAGTAACTCATTTGGTTTGACAGTATCCTTATCTAGTGGCTGCGTGGAATTATTATAACTACTTGCGAATGCAGAGTACGAGTGATATTAAAAAGTAGAATGGGGAGAAAGTAAACGGAGCGAAAAGGAGGCGTCAATGCCTCTCTTTCTTTATTCTTTAATTTCGTTGGGACCTCATCATTGTCCCCGTTTTATTAACTTTCACCGGCTTGCCAAAAAAGTCTCGCATAAAACCGAGCGAATAAGTATATAAAATAACATTGTGCCAGTTTCTTGAAGCAGTTTCAATATTTACTTTTTACTACACAGCGTTAGTTAGTATTTGTCAGAATGCTTAGAAGTTGTTTCAATGTGTGCAGAGCCCAGTCAGTCATCAGTGTAAAATAAAATAAAGCACTTAAGTTGAAGTTCTTTCTTTTCCTACATGTTTGTTTGGAGTTGGAGGAAAGTTCTTGAGCCATTCTTGAGGGTTGAGCCTCTCGAGGAATGAGAATAAGAAGGATTTAGTTAGTGACTCTCCTCCAAGTAATAGAGTCCGTTTGTTGTTTGTTGCGTAAATTACATGAAAATCCAACGCCTGGAAGAAGAAGACAGTTTGGGTTATATGGATCGCTGACTGCGGATCTCACACAAAATTGGGTCACTCCTAATAATAATTCTTCACAAGCCAGCTAACGATCAACACATTTTTTAATTCCACCCATTATTCAAAGCCTCTTTACCAACTTTGTCAAGTAATTTTAATTAAATTCCTTTTGACATTAGCATTACAACTATATTTTTGGTCTGCTCCCTGTTAAATTTGAAAAGTCTTGTGCGTATTTGTCGTAACTCCTTTGAGAGTTTTCCTTGTGTATCTAATAAACGATCCATGATAATGCTCAAAGCAAGCTTTATAAGAGATGTAATAATTGTAAACAACATATAGCGTTCACTCTAATTAACTTGTTCGTTTATAGTTTCAGATAAGAGATAATCTATTTCTGACAATCTAATTTTAAGAATGTAAGAAGCCAAACGAAACTAAAACTAGACATGTAAATGTTGTAAGTCAGCAAAACTTGACAGCGGAAATCGATTTAAATTAGTGCGATAAATTTAATTTATACTCAGCCCGACTTTCCCTGACACACGAATATCTTATATCTACATTCCTACAGTTGTTGTTTAACAGACACTCTTCTTTACGACGTTAGAAAACCAATCAGCTTAGCTCTATCAGTTGTATCAGTTGTATCTGTAGATTGAGTGTTTTTATGTGAAACGCAATGCTCATTTTCTTTCTCATTGAAAGTGAATATATTGCATGTTGACTGCATTTTTTTCCTACTTCAGAGAGAACACATTTACAGTTGCTCTCGATTTTTTTATCCTGTTTGCCTTACTTTGTGACATATTTCTAGTACTAGAGTCTGACATTCCCCCAAACAGGGAAGACGGACAGATTTCACTAATTCAACGTCAGGGAGCATTCTTCAATCTTCTCTACAATGCAGTGAAGCTTTTTCGGAGGAAATTAAATTGTTCTATATTGGAGAATAGGAGTCCGACTTAAGTAGGTGACACAAACACAAAGTCTTTGACTAGAAGCACTTCAGATTTTGGACACATTCAGTTCAGAAAGAAGACCCAATCTCCAGTCTCCTATATATTTATGAGCAACGGTTTTTAGGTTAACTTTCTAGCAAAGTACAAATGTATTTAAGTATATCAATGTTAGTGTGGTAGAATAGGACTGTCATTTAGTACATGTCTGTCAAAATTTTGCTAGATGAAATGTGATCTTTTTCTATGAAGGCACTTGGCTCTCTCTACTTGTCTTTTTTTCTTAGGTCAGTTTCTATTCTGAGTTGACTCTGAAATATCATTTTTGTCAGCTCTTCTTTTTCTCCATCTTGAAACTGACATTAATCAATGATGTGATATTTTTCTAGTTAATGTGTTGGTGATCTAATAAGGGAAAGCAAAAATCAAGTTGGCTTCTATCAACTTTACCTGAAGCATTTCTTGATATATCTGTAGTTGTAGATAAAAAAAACGTCGATATAGTTAAATGTATTTTGCCAATTACATTACCGTCGGTAGTACAAATACTGAAAGCAGTTGGAGCCCAATGTTATATGTATGCCATATCAATTTTATAAATTGAGTTGATAAAAAAGGTGAAATGAAATAGCAGGCACAATATAATATAGAATCAAGATAAATTGAAGGGAAGAATGATTCCCTGATTTAAAAAAGAAAAGTCAATCGCGTTACGCGTGGACAGAGAAAGGTTATCGGTTAGTTTAGCCCTAAAGTGTAAAGATATACGATGGGTTTGCGACGATGATTTTTTGTGGCCTTTCTCTTGTTAGCAGTGGATGTGGAGTGATGACCAGCATAGCATGTTATATTCTATGTATGTGCAGCTACGTGCTTTGTTGAATGAATGGATGTGAGGAAAGAAAGGATTGGATCAAATCAAACCAAACCCGATCCATCCTGAGAACGGAAGAGTGGAGTATTAACTAATGGAATCACAAAGCCTCAGTCAACTCACCCGACTAATCAAATCTTTTTACCACAACTCTTCAACTTGAATCCCGTCTATCTGTCCAATCTCATTTCATCCCCCGAATTCAACTTTTGGGGCCGATGACATCTACCGCCCTGAATTATTTCGTATGGAAAAAATATTTCTAGGAAATGCTCATGTTGAATGACAAGAAAGTGTGCAATAAAATGGAGAAAGTTTTTCTTTCCAACTATTTTATGATGGCTCATACTACAGTCAAACTTTTTTGAGTATTTGTTATTGTGGAATTTGAGAGAAATTGATCATACTGGTTCGAAAAGATTTCCATCCACAATATAGATATTTTTATTTTATTATGAAACACTGCAAAGGTGCAAGGATAGGTTGGTTGTATAAAAGTATATTTATCACTAGATGTGGGACACTACGCAATTTACCAGATAGACATAGATATCAAAAGATTTTATTGGCCATTTGCAGAATGTTCCTTCCACTGCCCGCATAAAATGGAATGAAATGGAATAGTCGTGTTTTCTTTGCAACTTGCACTGATATGATTCTTCAGGTATTTCAAACTCATCTTTGTTAACAGCGTATATAATAAATATATATATACCTGATTATTACAATATTATTATTAAAAATATAGCTGTTCTTAGTCGAGAAATGTATGTTTTTCTACAGGTGAAACTTTATAAGGATTTATCAATGTATGTGAAAGTGAAAGTCATCCGAGTGGACTTGACTGGTGGTAGTTATCAGTTCTTCTGAATGCCCTCATTAATCGTTGAACTATAAAGCCCCGGTGTAGTAATATTTCATGGTTCGTAAGATTTATGAGTCACCTCCTTCTTGGTCTCAGGGTGACCTAGGTCAAACCACAGGAAGGAAGACCATTAAACAATCGGGTTGACTGCTAACCTTATTTAAAGTAACACATGTTTAAAGCCCACCAACACAGCAACAGTCTTGGGAATTAGAATTGTAGGATTTTATCGATTGCTGGATTCGTCGTGGTCGTCAAATCTAATGGGGAAAGGAAGAAAATGCCAAAACGCCGTAACAATTTACAGCCGCCTTGCCTCATTAATATAATGATTATTTTCTACAAATACTACTTCTCCGCACATCTGTACTCTACTCAACACATTTTAGTCTTATCAAATCCTTTGGTACTATTGATTTACCCCACAGGTTTCTCAAGCAAACGTGATAATAATAACTTGAAACTCAACACCCGACCTCACAACCAACTAAATTGTTAGTTATATTGACAGGAGAAAGCAGAATCCTTTCATTTGCCTCTCTCTCGATATGTTTTACTAATTTGCACTGAAAAATGGGAAGCCAATTACAAATGAAATGATATTAATGACTCATTTATAGTTGCTTGTTATACAACTGAATCAGGTAGTTTTATAATACAATGCAAGTTAATAATATAACTTTGAGTTGGGCGTTGGAGAGAAAGGCTTTGTTATTTCTTTCCTTCCTTGGAATTTAATGGCTCATTAGCCCATACGTTTGAGACGGTTGTGGTGGTGGGTGGATGTTTTGCAACCATTAGTTGGAAATGTGATTTTGTTTTTCTCTTGTTTAGTTACAGCTATAAATGTTGTATAATCAAGGGAAAAGAGAAAATTGAGTTTGTTTAATTTACCATTGGATCGTATTTTACTTTCTTATTGTGTCCTTGTTTGCACTTCCTATGTACATATATGAAGGAACTACGCTTTGTTATGTTTGACGCTTTTGTTCATTATTTTTTGTTAATTGATGACTAACTATACTTATATAGCGTATTTTTTTGTTCAACAACTTCTGATTTCTCTCGTGTTTGTATCTCGTTAAATCCGACTTTCCCTTTTCCTATTTGACACTTTCGCCAAACAATAAGGGTAACTTATTTATTTAAATGTGTTAGGTTGCACATGTCAAGATAATTTTTGAATTGCTCTTGCAAGTTCTTTTCCCATTTATTTTCCCAAAAAATGCAAAACTAAAATGAAAGTTGTTTTATATTTATAAATAATTGGTTTTATTTGTATAATTTTCATTAACTAAATTTTATTACAAAATTTAAGTAAAATACAAATATATTGTTAAAAAAATCATGACATTTTCATATAAACTTAAAACTAAAACTTAGACTAACATTGCACATTTACTATTAAAAGCTTAATCGGAGAAAGTCTCACCTAGCCCCATTGTTTCATTACCGTTACAAGAGAAATGTAATTTTCTCGGAATAATATTTCTACCCCTCTTCTATTGTATTTACAGATTATAAGTTGAGGGGTAGTTTTAGTAGTTTATTTGTAGGTGTGAGAAGAATTGAATGGCGAATATCCGTTTGGTTTGATTTACTATTTGAACTAAACATAGACTAGCACTCAGGTTCTCAGTGGTTATTAATGGAAACGCTTATTCAATGCCATTACCTATACACCCATTAATTATCTTATACAAGCTCTTTCTACGCTATCATTAGCAGATTACCAAACTCAAGTGTTTTGCTATTTACAAACATCATAATTCAAAGTGAAAAGCAAGAGGTGGTTAACTTATGAATATTATTGAAACATCAATAATACTGAAATGTGGCTCTGAAATTGCTTTTGGGGAGTTAATTTGATTCCATTCTCCCTTATTTCCGCAGATGACATGGTCTATCTAGCCAATTACTTTACACCTAAAGTGGACTTTAAGATGCAGATGGGGAACATTATTGAGAGAGAAAGCAGAAACCTTTCAATTACGCGTTCACTTCACACAGTTACTTATTATCTTTCAAAGTAAGCCTAAACCATGCTTAAAATTATGTCGTCTTCCACCTGACAGTCAACGTTATTATCAAGATGTGCCAAGCACTAAATTTTGAAACAATTTTCAACAAAGTGAAAGTTTAATACTGAACTGCTATCATCGACAAGAAATCTGCTTTTTCAGCTAAATTCCAATATTACATTTTCGAGCATTAGTGACAGCTGGTTCACACACTTTACTCTCTAACCTACATTATTATCTAAAAGGGTATAAAAGCGTGGATGCGTGACATGGTTCTACTCCTAAGGTACTTGTATATTGGTCCAGGTTGAGTAGGGAAAGGAAATGCTACCAATCAAACCACTTTCAATTGGATTGTGAGCCGAGAGAACATCTTTCTTTCCAAGATATATGTTTGACAACACCCCTGCTTGACTTTCCATTAAAGGAGAGAGCCTTTGTGGTGGGCTCATGAATGCTGGGTGACAAATTGAAGGCTTTCTTTTCTTTCTGCGAAATATCAAAAATATGGTTTATAGCATCTATTGAAGATTACAGGGCAGGAAATATTCTCTCAATGAACAAGGCTAATGGTCTAGGAGCTGGTATACAGATTGATAGGGATATGTACATTACAAAGTTGGAGTACAATTGGCTGTACTACTTTGACTTGGCACGGAATTTCTTCTTCTTTTATGGTAGCGTCTTATCTTGGAACAGCTCTTGAGATTTTCTTCTTCTCCATTTTGAAAGTTCCTTTTACATTTCAGACACAGGGCATGGAACAAATCTTTTTCCAACGTGGATGGCATACTGTGGCACAAACTGTGATCCTGCTACCTAACAGAACAGGCCAAGTCACTACTCATCTTTAGTCCCATTTCCCATAGTCAATATTCTCATTCCAACAATTCTCTCCTACGTCCAAAGATCTGCCAACACAGATCAAAGAGTGGAGCAGAGTCACTGATTCCCAGACATTCAATTTAATATGGTGGTCCAAAGACTGTCATTACTGGTCACCCATTTCACTTCCAACGTCCATCTCTCAAATTTCAATTACAGAGGGAAGGACACTTTGGAGAGATGGAGATAAGGGAATAATTGAGGGCCTACGACGAACCGCATTTAAATTCTTTATAACCCTCAGCACCCGTGAATATGATATCAACCCAAATCCTCATGGCAGACTATAAAAATAAAATATATATTGAGTTGAAAATAAAATTTCCAAAGTGTTAAAAAAATGGATAAAATACCGGTGTTGGGCTTAAGAGATAGAAGACGCGATTGGAGGTCTTGACACAAAAAGTTAGCTTGGGTTCTGGTGACTTTGCATTAGAGTTCAAATGGTCCACGTAAACTTCTTGGATGGTCTGCATGATAAAAATGTCAGATAATATAGAACCATTGATTTATATAGAGAATTACAATTGTTCGCATAGAATTGAATAGGAAAAAGTTTGAGTACGAGAGCAAAGAAATTTTCAGAGCTTCTTGTCCATTTCCCACGTCTCAATTTGTTAAAAGTTCAGTTAGTTACTTTTTAGTTTTGTTTCTTGTACAATAAATAACATTTTCTAACATTCTCTAGTGGAGAAAGTTGAAAGAAAAACTTTTAACAATTATTTCGTGTGCTTTCATCTCAAATCAACGTCTGTTTTAAACTACGTCTTCAGTAAGTATTTCAAAACAAAACTATATAAGTATGTAGGAGGGGAAATCAGATACCAATTACTCTTTTTGAAAGAAAACATTATCTTGAGAATTCTTTTTTTTTGTATTCTATAACTTGTATTTTCTGCTTATTACTGTGTAATTGATTTAGGCCACATAATATTTATATAATGTGAATGTTTTTTTGTGATAAACTTTGACCAATTGAGACGGGCTTAAAGTTTTATGAGAGCAATTTATATAAGACCAGAATATGTATTTATATAAGGAAAAGTCATATTTTTACTTACCTCAAAATGGATGACACCTCTGCATTTGGACTTTTTCTCATTTTTATCAGAATAGTAGAGAAGGGCCCTTTTCTCTCTATCAAAAACAAACCAACGCTTGTTCCATTTGTGAAAACGGCCTCCCAATTTAGAAAGATAGCCCCTGGCCGCTGTTTCAGACACAGTCACATGGGGACAGAGCTCCAACTGATGTCCAGAACTTTCAATATGGCTTCGGAGGTCAAAGTCACCCTCGTCCCTTCTCACCGGCAAATAACGAGTTAATGGTCGATTGGGCTAGAAACAAACAATTCCCAAGATCCAAATTAAAAGTTGAAACAAGAAAACTTGCCTCAATATCAAAAGAATTTCCCCCAATTTTACTTGTGAGAAAAGATATATGTATAGGCTACTTCATCATTCGCATTGTGTTTCAGGGAGAAGCTTCAAGTGGGGAACTGCATTCACATTTGGTCGTAATCAAATCACAATCAATGCAAGGGGACATAAAATGGTTAATGGAAGATAGCGTAAAAGATTAGAAAGTAAATTCCCCTCGCTCCCGTGTTTTTATAACTGATGGAAAGTGCTATTTTTATGGACGTGCCAGAGCTAATTGCTAATTTTCTCTTAATAACACCCCAAAGCCATAAAACAAAAATGCTTCATTTCAAAATGCCCCGAGCTAGAATTCTAATGTCAAAGCTAATAATCCACGCACACAAATGTGTCAAAGTGATCTTAAAACTGGAAAATTCAAGCTTTGGGCAAATATTATTTTTCCCTTTACTGCAAACAAAACATGTCAAGTTTACATAATATTATTATTTTTTTCTATTTAAAGAGATGAAATCCTATTTATTTAATCTAATAAGAAAATTTGATATGTAATATAATATTGTATTAGACGAGAAGGAGTAGTCTAAAGTATAGTTAATGGATATATTTATTTATTTTGATTACAATACCTGAATCTGCATTCGGCTTTTGTCTCTCCGAATAACAATGGAAGACGAGTCTTCGTCCCCAAATCCCATTTCGGAAGGTTCAGAAGAAGACAATGGTCGAGTCTCTTCAAAAGATTGTTCTTCTGGTCTTATCTGGAATAAAATATCATTATTGCAGATTTTAATATTTGACTGCATGTATAAACATATAGATATAGCTTAGGTTTATGCATGAAGAGCATATAATATATAAAGTGAAGATGCCCAAAAGCATTTTATTTTGACTAGGGAAATTTGGTTGGGGCAAAAGTCAAACTTTTGTTTGAAGGAGAGCGTGAAAAGAATATTTCACAAGTGGTTGGGGATCTCCAGCCATTTTTCTGTGATTTGGGATTACAAAAGCTTTGTAACAAGATGGAATTGCCGTCGTGAAAACTCTGCAGCTCTATTATACTTTACCCAACCACCTTTGGGCTTAAGCTCAATCAAAATTTGGAGGCTCCGAGAAAGAAGAACAATAAAGAAAGAAGGCTCTGAAATAGGAAGAAATAAAAACCCAATTTTTGTCTCAACCTGAAACTTTTGACTTTCTTTCTCTTCGTTTGACGCTGTAAATTCTGGTCAAATATCTAACAAAGTGTGACAAGTAATGTTCACAGAGAGCAAATCTACTTTATCCAAGGAGAAAAGTTTTTATAAGCCAAATCCAATTCGCAAATCCAACCATTCCACAACAATCACAGTTCACAGCTTATTTCAGATTTATAAAAATGAAATAGTTTCAACTTTCTATCGTCTCTTTCAAATCCGCCAATTTCTCCGTCCAATTGCTACAACAAGGAATCCAGGATTTGTTTAACTGCTTTCTTCCTATGTAACGATGAGGGATAAAAACATTCTAGAGATATGTTTTGCAGCGTAACGAATTTATTTCAAACGTCAAACACCAAGGAGGGGAAAACAGAATTTCGTCTTTTTCCTTCTTCTCAAGTCAATTCAGTCATCAACTTTCTCACAAACTTTGGACATTTTAGAAGTAATGCCCTGTTCTTATGAGATTTTTTATGCACTAAAATGCTGTAATGCCTGGGATTATTTCGGAGGGCAACTTTTGCAATGTACCACTTTTAGTAAACGCAAAAAATTACACGTTAAAGAGACACCCTTCTTGTTAGTAAGGAGGAGGTTTCATAAAGAAAGTTGAATTTCTTAAAAAATGCGGATACATTTTTTTAATCCGGAGAATAGCACATAAAGAAGAAACTTTATATTTACTTTGGACGCGGAGCAAACTTCTCATTAATCTACGGAAGTATTTAATGAATATGCAACGTGCAACTCTCTCACTCTCTTCACATTAGCCAACTTTCTCCATCTCCGCATATACTTTTTAAAATACTTGTAAACTTGCAGTATCATAAATTGCACAAAAAAAACTAAAAAAAAAATGTAATGAAAACATGGAATAAATGACCTTAACACTATTACAACAACAAAATACTGGTCACGAGCATTAACCACAAATGAACCCAACGACAGCATATTTCCCGGAACTAAAACATATAGACCCTCGGACTAAGTAAAGTGTTAGCTTGTAAATCGGGATAATTTGTGCTGAGTTGTAATAAAGAGGGATTTCCCAATATATACGAGAGCTAAAGTAATTTCACGGTTTTTACTTAATTGCATGCTTTCCCCACTTTCCCATCTGATCTCCCTCACTTTCCACTTCATAAAATCAACTTGTGTGGATTGCACTTTGGCAAACACTACTTATAACTTCCCATGCAACCACCACTACTCTTATAGAGAGAGTTGGAATAACCGATTGATCAATTTGGCTCAAGTTCTCAAAAGTCAAGTCCATTTCCCCCAAAACTTCTGGCCAACTTTCCGAACCTGATTTAATGATCAGTGACCAAATATTTCCGTTTCCTTTTTTATTATAAATGCAGTTTGTTTTAAGTGGAAACCATTTCCTTATTCGACGTACATATAGCAGCCATTTGTATGTAGAATATCATTATAAGTAGTAATATTTATTTTCATTCAAGTTAAGTCCACTAGTAAAGGAGAAAGAGAAATTAGAATTTAGCAGTTTTTGCACAAACATAACGACTTGAATGTGATATCTTTTCACAAAGTTTGCAAATGTTGGTTTTCATAAGATGCTTCCATTTATGATACATCTTGAAGATTTAGCTCCCTCGTGCTCTGAATACACTACAAAGAGTTCCGTCTCAAATATTTGTCATCTATTCTCCAGCTGGCTGACGTTGAAGTTGGGAACAGGAATAAACTGTCATGTGGCCATTTCATCTCATCCACCAAAAGCCATCCCGCAATTCTCTCATAATATTTGTAGTCTTCCCTCGTGAGATCCCTGTTTTGGCTCTTTGTCCTACTTATCAAACAGAATACAGGATATTTCCCCACCACTTTTAAGTCGGAGCATAACTTTATGTCTCCCAATTTGTTACCGTTTCCTGTATGTTGATATAAAGATAAAGTTTTCCTATAGGAAATCGCTCTGCACAAGATTTGCATACATACAGAAAAGTTAAAGCAACTATGAAGACATTGATTGCTTCGGGGAATACAACGCTCGCCGTCTGTTATTTCACGGTGGTTTTGACAAAATGGAAAATGCATACGGACTTTCATCTTCTTTGATACTGCCATAACTGTCTTTTTCCATGCCCTTATTGTGAAGTGAAACTTTGTGGTATCTGCCCCACTACTGTACTGTAAAGCAAACTACTTTTAACTAATTGCCATTTCAACAAGATAAGCCCAAAGAATTATTTACTCCACTGTTGTTAGTATATTTGAAATGCCACATTAACTGACGTCATCTCTTTATTGGTCCTTGTTGTTACTTTGCATGGAAGCTTGAGCACTGTAAAGCACTTACAAGCTAATGTCTTTTCCTCGCATATATTATTACGAGGACTCTTGTCAAATCAACATACAATACTGACAAATAGTTGTATATAACGACACTCATGAAGAGGTGGATATAAAATAATAAAAACAAATGGCAAACTGAACCATTTTATATATAAAGTCCTCAACTTGTTTAGCAATCTGTGTAGAAAATTCAAAATTGCTGTGTTGTGAATTCACATAAAAGAGCAAACAAGATGAAACTGACAAAGAATGGAGAAAGGATCTGATGATTGAGCAATTTTGTGATTCTCCCTCTGGGATGTAATCCCGTATACACAAATGCTGTTTAAGCTCAACGACCAAAACGTTTATTTGCATAATATTTAGTAAGAAAAAAAAGTAAACCATGTCTTGTGCCCTGCATGAAGTCGATGTCATCTTATGTTAAGGACACCCAAGGGTAATTATATATTTTTGAACTGCTTTTTGACTTTTAAATCACACAATATAAAGTCAAAGAATGTTACAAACTTTAGAGCCATTATAAAACTCGTAAAATGAGAGAAGCAGTATTAACCTACGATTTAAGATTATCCTTTAGATAACTGTAGTTAAAATTCTTAAACGATATACATGGTAGAGAGTCAAAGGATTATTCTTTATACATCCGTTGAATCTTGTATATTGTGAGATTGTTAACTTAATGTGCAATTTCCGAATATTAACTTTACCCTAAGTACTATTATCCAAAAAGTATATACATTAGTCATTGGGTGAACTGGAGTTAAGTACCATGAGAGATAAGTCATGGAACTAACAATTCTACACAAAACAGAAATAAACGTTGTGAATAAATCCACCAAATGGAACATTTTAAAGTGAAAGCTTAGTGTAGTTTCATGAATTTACTGCCAATCCCATCCCTCGCGAATTCCACTCGCAAATAACAGCAACAACACTATTATGTATTTCTGAAGAGCATGTGGACCTCATATTTCTTCATAATAGAAATTCACCATTTCATGCCTTGTTGAACTTTACGGCTTTACAAAATTTAAATTGTTAAAAATACAAACAAACAACTCTCCAACAAATCATTGTTGGCCGTAATGAGTAGTAATGAGATTTTTCTATCCACGGTCCCAATAAACAAACAAACTATACCAAAGTTATTTAGAAGTAAAGCATGCAGTATGCTATAAAATTTTCGTCAAAGGCAAAAGTCAAAAGAAATAAAAGTCAAGAAAATATGGAACTATTTTGACTTTTCAAATACACTCACGTTTAAATTATATGACATTTTCCAACAATAAATTTTAGATAAGATATGCGCAATGGCAGTGAAAGCATGGGCTTTTAGAATGCGAAAAATTTAAACGAGTTCAGTGCATGAATTTATTGTTCTCCATTCACATTTTATTCACCATTCCAAGAATGCCCAAATAACTCCCCACTCAACTCAATTAAATCTAAATCTCCCAATTAATATCGATCAGCTTTAAATGGATTCTGTTTCAATTTCTAGAAAACCTTTTTCTGACTTGTTTTATTTTCCCTATATAATTTTCCGAGCCCCTATATTTACTTCATTACTGACGCTTATATATGTAGATGAAAATTATGTATTCCGCTTCTGTGGAATAATAATGAGTCTTTGTGGTACATGAGCTAATCAAATCAACAAGAAAGGGAGCCACCAACTAATTGTCAATCGTACAGTTACATGCAAAGCAGCTTGGGTTTCGAGTTTCATCCTAATTTTCACCACCGGATGGGAATAAATGACATGGCTTACTCTTTTGCAAATGACTCTTCAATTCGTTCACAACAACCAGTAAAGTTTGCTTAGAAATTCAGAAATTGAGAGTTTGATTAATAGTGAGCGAGATGAGACAATGGAGGAAGCAGGTTCTGTCACTTAACCACTGTCACGTTACATCTCCATTATTAAGCTACCAGGAAAGTTCATTTTCATTCTGGAGGCCACCTTTGCTCCAATGTTGGATTTGAATGAAGGATGAGCCTTCAATTTAATTTACTTGGACTCAAATGTCACACAGATCGCTAACAAGTGGAAACAAATGAAATGTCTATCATTTCCGCTTCATACAGTTTTAAGATTCTACTCATCTTGGCCAATTAATTTTGTATTCCAGTCCAATCAAAACCAGAAATGGCTGCTGACAAATTAAACAGAAGCAGAAATTGATTATCTCGTCGTATCAGTATTCAAACAATTCAACTTGTGCGTAGGCCAACAGTTTAGTTTAGTCTGGCAAACTACCAAGGAGGTATAATGTCCGTAATTTGTAAACCATGTTCTCCTAGGCACATACGGAAACAAAGTCAAGGCTACATGATGGCTAGCAAGCACTACATAATTTATGACACACAAGGAAAAGTCTTGCAATGTATGCACAGTAGTGTGTGGAACAATGCTTGGCGGATAAGAGAGTTTTTACGACGAGGACTTGTGAAATACTAGACCATTCTACGCCTCACACCTCCAAATCCCATCTACCTCATTAACTAATTTAATATTCTAGTCTCAAAATTAAGGACATGAGAGTTAGACATCATTTCCGCAAGGCATCCCAAGTTTGTTGCTTCCTGGAAATAAACTAAAGCTCTATTCATAATATGTACATGATATATATATATATTGGATGAATCTCATGCCAAATTAAAACAGCAAATAAATGGATGGAATATCTAAATGGAATCCATCATCCATGTATTTAACTTGTTCATATAGCTCTACAGTCTGATCAATATTCTTTATACCTAAACATATTGCTCATTCAAATAATTACAGTATTAATGAAAAATTATTGCTGATCTAAAATTAATTGGTTCAGGAAAGGAACACAAAACAGGAGGACGAGGGAAACTAGTCTTTATATGTGTTCATATGCGTGTCAAAAGTTGCTTTCATTTTATTTCCTATAGAATCCAGAGCCATGAAAATTTGTAGAGCAGAATTTGGCAAGGAGCTCTGGAGTGGGACGTGAAGCATGTTAGTAACAAATCTCCAAATTGGATAGAACATCACAATTTGATTTACGACATTATGACTGTTGAATGCTCCAAATGCTTACACATCATGCTCTCTCTGTAATTTACATTGCTGTCCCATTACGAGTCTATCAAAAATAAACAGTGCACAGAGTTTTGCATACCATGGACTCAACACTGGAAATTTCTACTGTCATCCCTTTTGCTGTCACAAACCGACGTTGCGTCTAATTCGAACATCAGCAGCATTTCTTCATAATGTATACATTCCTCAGTAGTCAGGGCATAAATAAATCCTCATAAAGAAGTAGAGCATCGCCAGCCACTCGTAAATCTATTATTGCAATGTGGAAAATTAGAGGGAGAGAGAGAGAGAGATAAGTTTTAGAAAAATTCCAGCAGCACAGACTTCGACATTTTTCTGTCATTATATTATTTTTAAACTGCGGGAGGGCGATGACAGGGAACGTTATCAGTTGAAATATATATTTACGTATAAAAGGTTAGATTTTACGATAGCAAATGTAAGTGTCTGTGTAAGAGAAAGTTTTGCTCCTTCACTCTTGGGCAAACAAACATTTAGTACGCCGTCCATTAAGTAGCTTTTTAATACCTTTGGTTCTTGGTCTGAAAGAAAGAGTATCCAAGTGGAAAGAAAAGAAATATTATTAAAGTTTACAGGGATGGAAGGAAAAGTAAAAGTTTGGAGAGAGAGAGAGAGAGACCGCGTCTATTACCATCATCAGCAAACTTCATTTTATTAAACGACATCCAACGATTTACCATTATGCTAAAGCACGATTGTTCTGTATTTATACGAGTATCATGCGGGCCATGCTTGGATAAATATCTCCAACATCCTCTTTGCCTGTCATTGCCCACAAACTAATGTGATGTAAAATAACATTAGAGTAAAATGCTTTTATGCTCTGCCCTGTCCGAAACCAATACAAACACACACAAAAGATGGATAGGTGGATGTCAAAGAAGGAAAAGTTGTTCTAACCTGTTGACACAGTTCAAAGGACTTTTTCTGCCCATTTTCTGCCCCTTTGCAGAGTGATGCCGTCGTGTCGTCTCCACTTCCGCTGAAATTACAAAAGAAACACACAATCAATAAAATTTGAAAAGAAAGCAATGAGTAATCAAAAATTATGCAAAGTAAACATAAGCATGTTACATTTTATATAGATTATGTCAGTCATCATTAAAAACAACTGACGTTATCACCAATGATAAATCTTTTGGGAATTTGAGACTGTGTATGAAATGTTTTATCAAGCTTACTTTTAGTTGGTGAAAGGATATTTATAAAATACGATAAGGGAGTTGCGGAATCCTGCTCTCAATCATTTTCTCTATTTCTTAAGAAGAAAAGGTAAGCGCATTATCTTTCTAAGGTTTTCTTTTAAAAAAATCTTTGGTAGTTGTGTACCAAACGTGGCTTTTTCACTTTCGGCTTATGAAAAGACGCCCTTTTATTTTGGCTGTATATATAGTCTCAAAACAAAAAGTCCTTGGACTCTAAAGAAAAGTTATAAATGAGATTTTTCTAATTTAACTTTGTAACTTTATAGAAATGATCGAAATTAAAAGTTTAACATTTTGATAGAATCTCTTCAACTTCTAAATGAGCCAATTTGTGTCGAATTTGTGATTGACTGGATTAATTCAAAGACTTTGGAGAAGGATGTATTGATCTATGGTAGATAGGCAGAAAAATAATATAATTCAAAACCAAATCCATAATGCATATAGCTTATTTTCGTATTGAATGTAATTGTCAATTTAGATGCATATATTCTTTTATACGAAAAGACGACGGACAAAGCTGCGCAAGTAGGCAATTGACAGATGATGATGGACATTCCACATCTACAAAATTTGCCAGCAAGGAGAGCACTTGAATTCACCAATTCACCAATCCAGAATAAATATATGACAACCTTCGACTACCTACTTGTATTTACGCACATATGTTTGCAGCTTATTGGCGTACATGCGAATTGTTACATAAAAATCTGACAGCTTTGAAACCCTGAAAGTGAAAGTAAAAGCATGCACTTTACAGACTTCAATGTTTCCCTTTCTTTTACCTCACATACTAAAAAATAGAGCAAGTATGTAATGTTCAAACTTTTCTACTTTTGTGTCAAAAACGTTCAGAAATCTCTAAAATCTCAGTTAAAATGTAAAGGTGTAACTTAATGTTCTTGTTGTGAAAGATTCATCTAAAAGAAACGTGAAATTGATCCAGCCAGGAAAAGATTATGTCTCGACCTATATTTATTCATGGAGGAAGATTACAGCTCCATCCAGCACATGGTTCTTTTGGAGTTTGGATGGATTTTGTGTGTAAATAAAACATAAAATTGAAAAACCTACAAAACATGAACAGGATTGTAAAGATGTCTGAACTTTGCAAATCCTTTGAATATGTATTTACACTCTTGTACAAAGATAATAAAAGTAACATTGCAATTTTGTGACCATCATATTTCACACACACATTGAATGGAAATGGATGTCTTCCAATAGGGGAAAAAACTATCCTTGATTTTGAGTGGATCCAACTTCTTTTTAAATTTTCAGTATGTCTAAACCCGTCAAACCTTCAAAGCAGCACGTCAAACCTTCAATTCAAATTCAAAGGGTCTATCCAGACGGAAAAATTTGTAGTCAGTATTCACAAAGATAAATATTGTACAAGCATTTACAGTTTCCCTATGTCATCCCATTTAGGTCAAGTAAAAACCTTAAAAGGAAAAGAAAGGGAAAAGTATAAGCCCAACAAACTTTCACAAACTTTGCTACACTTTTGAAAGATTTTATGACATGGCCGAATAAAAAAGAAATGGATTCATCTCAATTCTGGGCTGTGAACTGAAATAGTCTAACTATATTTTGTGATAGAATCAAAATTGGAAAGTGAAGTGTCATATCAATATTCTTCCTCCTTGGCCTACGAAAAAAAAGAACAGGTTTTATGTTACATGACTAGCAAATACCAGACACGCTACGCAGCCTAACCACATTTTCTACAGCATTGAGACAAAGTTTTAGGATTCCAATTCAAATGGATGAAAATAAACAAATTTTGTGAAATGGACTTGTAAATATGTATACATGTAGTGGAGAAATTCAAATCTAATTTAATAGGAATACAAGAATTGCGTGCAGAAAGAAGGTTGTATCATCTTAGCAAAGTTTTATACTCAATTCAGTTCCATTTTATTTTCTCTGGCATATTCGAGGAAAAGTTTACAGCAATTTCGATATCTAATTTCGTTTAGGCGTTTTGACTATGCAAACAAAAGTAGACCCACCTCGATCAAATAATAACTTGCCTCCCTATCAAATATTGAGCTCAACAAATCGTTATCGCTCGTCATTCAAATCTAAATTTTTTGCACATAAAGTCACCGAGTCAATGGCGTGCAAAGGAGACAAGAAAGGGAGAGAGGTTAAGAAGGTATAGGTCGTGGGAGTAGTAAACTATGTATTTATTTTATCGTAACGATAACTGCCGTTATTGTGCAATGAAGCACGCAATCCAAACACAACAAGTAAAATGGAAAAAAGAAGGCTCCCAATTGTGTATCTTTAATGCAAACAAGTCTTTTCTCCTAGCTCTTGTGCCAAATTTCAATAAGAAAGTTTAATCTTGCTCCAAAAAGCAGCTTCTTATAAACAACCCTTTTTCAAAGCTAGTTTTCATATATTTACTAAGTCAACAATCGATATACACAACGACCAACAAATTCTGCTGCCATTAAATATATTGCCATCAACTGCTGATGGGATAATAGGATATACTTTCTATTTATGCACCTTTCTCCAAAGCTCCAGTGAATCCTCTCTTTGTCAAAAAAGATTGCTTTAGCTGACTTTCTCTAAAATTTACCAGCGCCAACAAACTGCCTTTTTTCTTTAGAGTAATGTAAATAAACATTTTATGCTTGGTTGAGAAACTTTACATATAAATACGTTATACAGAATATTTAAGTAGAGACTCCCTCATCCTTACATATTCCACAGATTTACGCAGTCGAGCGAAAGATTGACGATTAATCATCAAAAGAAAGAAGCAACTCTATATCTACAATCACATCTTAATACTAATATGATGTTTGTCAGATCTAGGATAATCCACACGAGATACGTCATTTTGTGTCAAATTATGAACATGCTATTATTTAACCCTCCTTTCTTCAAGTTACCCATTGTTGTAAAATTCTCTTTTATTCTCCACTAAATAGAACTGCAATGGCATCCAATACTACTTAACCAGCACAATCAAAGCGTCTTCTCTGTTACTCTTTGTTTGTGTTAAAAGTTTGTTGCTATTTGTGTTACATACATAGACACAGACATTCAATATCCAATAGAGCTAATGCAATTTCCAGCTAAATTGAAGGGAAAATCACTTTCTCTTCCAGAAAAAAAGTTCTCATCGTCCTTTGTTGATTGGTATCTGGGCAATACAATTTGCCATATACAAAGACAAAGACACCCTCTGCATATAATGATAATACGCCATCATGTGTATGTGGGAGACAAAGAGCCAACTCTTTGATAAATTTGAAGCAGATAAGATGAGATAAGTTTGTATGGATTGAAGTGCAGTAGTATGAGTAGGAGATGCCATATAATTTTATTACAACGTCTACGTCTATTGGCTTTCCATCGCTTTCTGTCACCATCACAGTCACCATTAGTTTTGCTCATTCAACTTTACTTGTTTCATCTCCCCCTGAACAATTTAGATGGGAGATGAGGCCTTTTTGTCGCTACATCAGCTTCCAAATAGGGTTACTTGCATATACATCAAGTATTGAATTGGTATTGTGTTCCTGTGTGGTGTGTGGTTTAAATGTAGTAAATTCAGGATAATGGAGAAAGGGATAACTACGTTGGAGAATTCTATCTACGTATGTACTTTGTAGTTTGTAGTGATTCTCTGGTTGCCATTATAAAATTAAGCTAGAGATGAAAAAGGGAAAGACGGAAATATGTATTGCTTTTTGGAATTGGACAGAATTGCCTCTGGAAAATCTTTCTAAACCTATTCGTTATATATGGCACCATTCGACAGAGCCCATTCTCATCTTTATTAAAACCAGAATCGGATTGAATTTCCTTTTCCACCTCTGCCACAACTCTATCCCACTTTCTAATGCTATCCTCATCGACATTAAAGATTTTGGGTATTGGTTTGCTGCTCGGATGCTCTATGAATCTGAGAGGATTGGATTACATACACTATGTAGTGATGTTAATGCGATGTCAAATGAACCGGATGTATCCATAAATTGTATACAAATGAAATCATCCAACTTTTCAAAAATATAAATAAATTCCAATATTATTATTACATACCAAAAACCCAACCACTAGTTATTAGAAGGACCATTGTTGGTCTAAAATATAAACCAGCAATGCAGCCAGCAGACCTCTGTTGTTGGTTAGTCTTTGTGGTGGGTGGGCAAACACAAGTCTGCATTAGTCAGATTGTACGTATATAAATATATATACTTGTATGTGTATTCCATTAAATAGCCCTTGCATTCGAATGAATGAAGAGAAAGTCAATTTACTGCCGTAGTATATAGTAGAATTTTCTTTGTGTATGTATTTACAACAACTCATTCATTTCAAGGAAAGCAATCACTGCTTTATGCATGTAGCCTCGTACAATATATATTGTGATTAGGAAAAGTACGTGGATATGTAGAAAGTATTTTGGAAGAGGGGTTATCTTTTATCACGAGAATGAAATGCTCAACTTTGGCAATTTGGATTATTTCGGATTTAGAGTGACTACGAGTTGAAAGAAGTTGAAATAGGCGTAACGTTTGTGAGTGAATCATTTCCTACATTATATTTCGTTTTCTGCATACGTATGTATTTCATGAGGTAGTGACTTTAGTAGTACCTGTCAGTTGGCGTACCGGAATCTTCACTTCCAACAGAGTTGAGAGAGTTGCATTGGGCAGTCCGACTTTTCCTCGATGCTTCCCATTCCTCTCGAACGGCATCTTGAACCCGTTTTTGAAGTTCTCTCACTCTTGCTCGCTCTTCTTCCAGCATTTGCACGCCTGCAGTAGAAAATTTTAGAACTTTCACCAACATTTTCTCTTTGTTCATGAAAATACATGTATCTGCACCTTGCTCATTCAACAGACATTCTCTGTTTCGCTCTATTTCTCTCAAAGTTTCACACGTCTTTGGTCCCATCCCTCGTCCCATATGAGGGTCAATTGGAGATCGAGATTTTATTCTTTGAATGTGATCTGCATCAACAGAAGGCGATGAGAGAGATAAACTTCGAAGCTTTTCTTCCAAATCGGCGTTGGAAGACTAAACACAAACAATTTAGTACATAATATTTTATAGAATTCTAATAGAATGTAAGATTATGTATATATTTTATAATATAATTATTACTACTTACATCTTCGAAATCAGATATATTCTCAAGCCCTTCATACTTTTTCTTAGGTACACTTAATTCTCCAGACTGGTTGCACATTGTTTTGGCCTTGTATAGTTCTTGCAAACGTTGTTGACGAGTCTTTTCAAGATTTTGTATTTCCTTTGTAGATGAACCAAATGAAATTCGATTTTGACTCTGTAATCTCTCCAGATGAAGTTGTCTGCCCTGTAATTTCCGTGTCTTTTCTGCAACAAGCTTTGCCAGCTCATCTCTATTTGTCTCTCTGTTGATTTCTTCTTCCATGTGATGAAATTCGGCATCTTCAAAGGCCTATTTAAGACAAATTTCATTAATATTTTTTTTCAATTACAAGCTTGTTTCATTGCGTAACATAACTCTTACTTTTCTATCACTTTCAACAAGTTCATGTAGGAATTTAAGCCTTTCTAATAAAACAGTTTCTTCATCCGTACTTCCGCAAAATTCTTCGTGAATTCTCTCCAATCTCTGCAGTTCTTGTTCTGTGCTAAATAATTTTGTCTGTAACTCTGAAATCCGTTCCAGTTCAACCGTTTTCCGATTACTTTGTTGTAATTGATTAAGTCGGTCTTTAAGCTCAATTAATTCTTCGTTGTCCAAGGCCAATTGATTTTCCAGTGCCTTTTCTTCTCCAATCAGCAAAGCATTTTCAATTTCCATCTAATAGAAAACAAACATCAAACGGTTACTTTACTTTTGCTTTTAAATTAATTTAAGTAAATATACTTCACGAATTGCTTCAATTTCTTGTTCTTCAATATCCCGAATCTCACTTTTCAATGCCACTATACGATTTTCATAAAATACAAATTTCCCATTTACTTTTCCTGTTGAACAAGCCTACAAAAAATAAACCATTTTTTTTGTTTCAGAAAAGCAATTCGTTATTGCTTAAAAATTTCAACTTACAGAATGAGAAATAATCTCGGGCTTAAACCCAGTAGTGACTTGTTTCTGACTCAAGTTTTGACTGGCATTTGTTGATAAAGTTTTTCCCGATTCTGTATTTTTAGTATCTTCGTTAGCGTCATCGTTGCACTGAGTTATACATATCGCAAGAGGAGATTGAACGGGTTGATTGATTCCTACATCATCATCATCATAATAACCATTCATTTCTGACATTAAACAGTTTTCACTACTTCCGGCGGCGCAGTTGCTCGAGTCAACATGAACCTGGGCAATTGTTTTTAGCACCGACGGTTTATTTATTATTTCATTTTTAACTGGACATGCAGCACTCTTTAAGCTGTCATTAGGAATTGCGTCAACCTCATCTTCGTCTTCGGAAGTATCACAATCATCGTGGCCAAACTCTTTTACGGAATTTGAAAATGACACAGATAATTTGGACTTTGGAGGAGTCGACGAACCTGGTCTTTTTTCAAGTTTTTCCCACACGTTACCATCTTTTTGATCGCCAGTTTTGGCAGATTTAGGAGTATCTAAATCTTGGAGTCTGGACATGTTCTCAACTTGTTCACCAGACTCGTGGTTGTTGCTGTTTATGTTATTGTTATCGGACATTACTCTAGAATTGCCAGTTGCTCTTGTTCCCAAGCGGGGAGGACTTTGGACACAAGAAAAAGATGTTCTTTCATTGTAGATACCATCATTGGTCATCATCACATTTTCATAAGAACTTGTTCTATTCCTAGTGCTATTATTATTAAGAGGGGAGAGTTCAGAGTTTTCTTTTAAAGATCCATTAGTGCCGGTGGTCCCTCCATTCACTATTAAAGATTGCTTGTTATCGGTCACTACTTTGTTGCAGGTAAATATTGACAAACTCTCGTCCTCGGAAAATGACACATTATGGGAGCGGTTGGCCAACTGTCCACTTATTTTATTCTTTGCTAAATCTCTGGGAAGAGAGCCATTTGTCTTGATCCTAAATCATAAAATATGAATTTGAATTAACATTATAATTAAATATTTTCTGGAGATGTGTTGTATAAATCATTTCTTGTTGCATATTCAAGCATATAGGTATGTATATGTACAATTATAATTGTTTTGCATGCCGCACCTTTGCATCAACTTGAGAAATTAAATCTCACACCTGTACTGACTGCATTTATAAAGAATTATTATACTACTCTTCTGGAATCAATGGAATTAAAATTAAAATGAATTGAAGCGTCTTATTTTGACAAGCATGTTAAATATGTTTGATTGGTCATGCATCAAGTTTCCCAAACTGTAATTTGAGCCAATGATAAAGAACTGTCTTTTTAGTAAGTAATGGCATACCTTCCATAATTGAAAGCTGGTGAATTTGTCGGTGACTTTAGATTACTTCCTTCTGTTTTATTATCCATCGTTGACTGGTCACTTTTCACTATTTCGCCGCAATTAGAAGACTCCCATGAATCTGTCCCTTTGAGAGCCAACGAAGGAGAAGGGGATTGAATTATATTGCTCGAGACAGTGGAAACCGAAGCCGAAGAAGCTCTTTTTTTCTCTTGAATTTCTTTCGCTATTTGTTCTTCGTATTCCTCACACATGGCCAAAATCTCGTCAAGACGCAGTTGGTCTTGTTTTCGACTCATTTCGTTTACCAAACGAGCCTCCTCGGCCTATGTAATTTTTTGAAAAAAGATAATGAAATGTGAACAGCTCATAAATCAATGCAGAATATAATAAAATTATAATTGGTAATTTATATTTAGATGGAGAAAAGTGAGAATGTTCATGCATAAATATTTCATATATATGTACCTCTCTTCTTTTAATCTGCAACAGTCTCTCGCATGCAATCTCGGCTCCCGTGTTGTTACCATTATGTTGCGAATGTTGTGGACTATTATTGTTATTGTAATTATTAAATTGGGGTTGATGAGGAATAACATTACTGGCCCCATTATGATTATGCTGATAATGGCTCGAGTTTTCACTCCTGTGGGTGGAAAAGGAGCTTAATGAGTCAGGACTTGGGAGTGAGGAACATGAAGCATTTAAATAACTGGAAGCATCCTGCTCTGTTTCGATATCACTGAAGAAACCAAAGGACGCCGATGAAGGGGATGTGACGCGGACATTTTCTAAAAATGTTACTCCAGGTCGCTGATAAGATTTGGAATTTGAAATCCTGTCTGGAGGAGAGACTGAAGAGGATGAAACTGATGAATCATTCTGCCCCTTAGAATAGTGGACATAAGAACTTGCGTAGCCTTGATCACTCCGATTGAAATTAACATTGGGTCTTGACAGCATCTTTCGTTCAACAGTTGGCTCCGAGTTATCTTTACTAGTATTATTATTATCACTCGATTTCCTACCACTTAATTCAACCCCATCAGCATACAAACTGTTCACAGTTGGGAAAGGTGTTTGTTGTGGCGTGTGAGTCAAGAATTCAAAACGAGCCAATTTGCTTACAAAATGTTCACTCTCAAGACCGTCTCTATATTTTCTTGAGCCACTATCTTCAGTGGATACACTGCTTGTTTGATCGGGGTCTGAGTTTGTGGTGGAAGCTGAGCTGCTTCGAGGACTTTGGAAACTGATGTAGCTTTGGTCAGTTCTGTCTTGATCAGGGTGGCAGACCTGAGACTCCAAAGTTATGGAAGATTCCCTCGAGTTCATCATCATTGAATTTCCGTTTAGGAGTAGTGAGTTTTTATTTACATCACCCGCAGAGCAGGAAAGATTACTACTCGACCCTGTCAATCAACATCAAAGGGTTGCATTATTATCATATTCTTTATTTGGGAGGTTTTCAACAAATTCAAAAAATATCAGGATTTTTATTAATTTTCAAATAATCTCTTTGCATTCAGCCACTAGCACGAATTTGTATATTGTTGTAGGTATATTGTATCTACCTATTTAGCATGGTGGCTGTGGAATATTATGAAAAGGTAAAGTGAAAAAGAGTTTTGACTGAATGAATTCACCTTCAGTGATCCCACATCTTCTTTGTTAAGCATTTTATTACTCAAGAATGCTTCTTTGTTGACTCTTTCTCTAATCCCTAGCTTTGGATTAAATTATCCCTTTCATGTCTTGATTTAGACATTAAGACGCAAACCACAAAATATTATGCCGCATTAGTAGGTCACATACATGAAATACATTTTATCCCCTTTCGTACCTTATCTAAACAACGTATTTATGTAGAGATTGATTTATATATTTATATGCACACAGATAACTTTAAAATGTTTTTTTTTAAACGGACGCTTTTTACGTAATTTTCTTGAAAGCAATTTTCACTTCACTTTTCCACATTTTTCCAAGTGTTAATTTTTCTTTCCTGCAATTACCGATGTGTGCATTTGTAAGTAGAATGAAGGGGTTCCTAAATCTTTGTTAATAACTACGAGAACTACAGCGTAATAAGAGAAGATTGCTCAGTAATAATTCAACCGGAGGTGTTTTACCTTCCACTTTGCTCTTTACTTTGGATGACTTGTTTCACAAGACTATGCGAGTCAAGGCCTTAAAATTTTCAAATGAAACAAACAACTTCCCAAAACACTTTTATGGTCTATTCCATCCATTGGTATTGACTGGGCCTCAGGTGAGAAAAGAATTATTTATAGGGAGTCGTCTCAAAAAGTTTTAAACTCAACCTGAACCGTTCTAAAACCAACTGAAGCTGGAAGTGAGAATGAGTGAGACAGGCTGCATTTATCAAAACTGTTATCACTATTTGTTTGGTGTACATATACAACCTTTTTATCTTCAGTGGCCTAACTTGAGCATGAAATTAACTGGACAAAAAGAAAGGGTTGCATAATAATAATAAAACTGAAGTCATTTAAGTGTTTAGTCATGATTTTAATTCTTTGTACAAAGTTTTATTTATACATATTCAACCTAGCATATTATCTTTATGACCCAATAATGTTTCTTTTTCTGTGGATAAACTTAAAAGTTTCCGTTTCTCAATCCCAATTAACTAAACTTCCTGTTTAATTTCTTTGAAAACTCAGTTTAATTTTTTAAAGGAAGTCCGTTAAATAAACCAAACGTTTGTTGAGAAGGTAGCATCATGCAGCATTCTAAAATATTATTTACTTTGCCATCATGCGTGGAATGTACTTACTTTAAAGTTAAAACTGCATATTTGCTTAAGACCGAGTAAATAAATTTAAACACTAATACATGCATCTTGCTATAATTACCATCGACATTTAAATATTGAATGGAAAGTATTTTAAACGAGCTTTTGATTTATAGCGTGCTTACGTGGATTTAGGATGGCGTAGGGAGATTCTTCGTAATACGATGGCTGTGGTCCTTCATACCGGAAGAAATAAGAGCCCCCAATACTAATAAGATTTCCTGCAACACAAATTCAAAACGTTAAGATAAAACTCTTCCTAATAGACAACACAAAAAGAGGTACATCCAGTGCAAGTTATCTCTCAAGCCTGGTGTTTTTTATCCAGGAAAATATATATGAAATAAATCATTTCTAATCTTTGAATTAAAGCCTGTATTTAACAAGCTGGACTTTAATGTATAGGGACTGATTCCCAATATGTCGTGAAGGGAGGTGTTGTGTTGAGGAAGATTTGAAGCGAGAAATTTTATGATAATAAACCATCGTAAGACGGATGTAATCAAGTTGTGAAACACCTTATGGTAACGACAAGGCCACAGGTCATTTTGCATGTCGAATTCGCATTCCTCGCCAAATTTTATTGAGAAAAGACACCCCATTTGTGTGTTTAGCTCTTTGTGACCGTTTTTCGACCGTTTAGGTCAACGCCACGTATTCGTATTTGGTACCGTTGTTTTTATTTTTCAAAGATCTTTCCAACGATACCACATTTACCCTACGTTATCACTGAAGTTCTTGGTGCGCGGTGGTCGCGGACCATGAAGCGCGCGGCCGTTTGCGCCCATGTTCGAACTTAACCTGCGCAGGAGACTCATTAGTTGATTTCCGAAAAAATAACCCCAAAAATTTAACGCGTTCGAAAGTTATCGCGAGAGTGACGGACAGACAGACACACAGCTCGTGCAAATGCATTAAGTTGTTTCACAACTTAATAATACTATATGATAATATCTATTTGCAAGTTGCAACCATTTGCATACAATTAGGCAATAAATTAATATCACAGATATAATTCTTTTATTGGATGCATTTAGCCGGTGACCATTGTACAATGAAGTTTGAAATATATCTGGTAATTTTCGCTTTTCACAAAAATCTGTATAAATAATATTTAAATAAGCTTTATTTCAGTTTTCATCTGCACTGCTTTTGCTGCTTTGCTTGCAAAAAGAGGTAGAAGGCGCGGAACACATTTGTAAGGAAAATGGCTACTTTGGGCCTGTGGAAGAGGGCGAGCCCTGTTTCAAGGAAGACCCTGCAGTGTCCTGTGACTACATCTATTGCGCCTTCTACCCCCAATATAATTTATGGCTAAAATACGATTACAAATGTCCAGGAGATCCTACAGATGTATATGACGCCAAGACAAAAAAGTGCGGACCTCCGCCCTAATAAATAAATTGTTGACATTTAGCTAGCTAGCAATTTTTCAATTTCATACAAATTCATATGCAACTCCATATCTTACATGGACAAAAACCAAAAATGGGTTAAAAAATGAATTTAAGATTGATTAAACTCCAAGCAAAATCCCGTATTTCCAATATCGGGAAGTTCAAAAAGAGCCTGGAGTGGTTGATTTGAGATACGACACATACAAGTCCCTTGATCGGTTATCCAAGAGCAGCTAATGAGTCCATTAAGTTCGGGTCTTATCCCGCCCACCATCCCCACGGATTCACATTGCGCTTGGGTTTCCAAAGCACGAAGTTCTCTTGGAATAAAATCTGGGATTCGGGGCGTTTCACGTCCGTTAAAATTCACGTTGAGGAGAAATGGAGGAAAAAATGCTAAATGAATAGACAAGTTAAATTTGCATCTAATCTTTTGTGTCTTTGCACATGAAAATAGAATTTCACGGTCGGATTTAACCTCAAATTTCCCTTTTCATATGCATTCCAAACTTACAGCTTCGGGTGGCCGCTGAAGGGAACGTGCATTGTCTATCAAGTCCATTAATTTGGATCCAATCTCTATCACATGAGAGGGGGCCGCCGGGATTAGGCCCTGCAATGAAAAATGTATCGTCTGGATTTTGATTGTTTGCAGCCTCACATCGCTCCCACTGCAAATCGGATTTTGTTTTTATTCAGATCACTGGAATGGGATGAGATTTGACAAATTACATTAATTATTCTGGGATTTGTGAGGCCCCCAACACAAATGGTATAGCGTTGAGAGTTCTGCTGTTGGTTGGGATAATCCCAACTCTGGACTCGGCCACTTGCCCCCTCGAAATATTGCAAACAATGGTCTGGAACTGGAAAAAAATGGTTCACAATTTATTGTTATAAAACGAGCTGGTTACCTCTTTTTGGAGTATTGCATTGTATTTGAGTGACGACAATGGAGTAACCACATCCGCATCTATCCCTCGTAAAAGTTGGACGGATCTCAATCGTATCAGAAGAACCGTAGGATAAGTACACTGCATTTTTTTCAGAAAGTAATTAATTTATGGCGAGCTAAGTACAAGTAATAATTTACTCACTGTGTTGTCCTGTAAGAGTGCCGCAAGTGGTGAAGCCACTGCGGACGGTATTGGAGCCACTGAAAGATATCGAGTCCGTGGAACATTCCCCATTTGCGTCAGCAGACGCCGAGTTGAATCTCTTAAACTGAAGTTTTATCTGGCAAACATTTCTGGGTTTCCGAACTCGAAATGTGCAGGGATCTCTTGGATTTGACGGACTATTTATTACGGTCACGTGTTGGGTTACCTCTGCAACGGTTGCGGGTGCGGTGCAAGTTGTCGTAACTGGAAAATGTTTTTTAAGAGTTGGTGCTGAAATTCGTTAAAACTTACAAGCACAACATTCGCCAAAGCCATTGCCGCAAGAGCTGTCAATAACTCTGCCTCCATCCCTTCCGCATTTTCCCGATACGCGGGGGACACAAACCCCCTCATCCCCTGGTCCACAGGGTAGCGGGGGAACGGCAATCTTTTTCATGACTGCAATGGACATAAATTCAAACTTTAAATTGGAGTATATATAATTTGAATCCCTGCAACTTACATTTGGGCTGGCGAAAAGTGTCATTTGTTCCTATTTCAGGGTCGAATTTCCAAGCAGTTGAAGCCTCGAATGCCAAAGTCAGTAGCAGCCAATATTTCAATGCCATAACGCGAAGGGGATTAAGATTAAAGTGATATTTGTGAGGAGGATGATTTTTATAGATTTGAAAGTGAAAATGGTCTCTGCTTACAATTCAAGTCTAATTTAAAAAGTACACAAAGGAGAGATAACTTTCGATATTTGCAGTGCAGTGATTTAAAAATTAGCTCTTTTTATTATTTCATTTAGCAAGGTTAATTTTACAAATACTGAAATGGTTAAATCACAGTAAGTCAAAGTCAAGTAGTGCTTAAAAAACTTAAACTAGTTGGGCTTCCACTTTTTGAATAAACCTGAGAATAAAATCATGGAGATACTGCTCCGCGTCCTTTGCCTGTGTGATAACTTCTTGCTCATTCGGCATTTCCTGTGTCTCATAGCCAAGGACCCCGATATTTGAGATGATGCTGAAAGCCAGGCATCGAAGTCCACAGTGACGTGCGGCAATTATTTCCTGGACGGTTGACATCCCAATGGCGTCAATCCCCATTGCTTTAAACATTCGGAGTTCTGCCGGCGTCTCGTACGCCGGACCCCCGATCATGCCGTAAACCCCTTCTTTAAGCAACCTCCCGATTTTCATGTCTTCTCCAATCTGCTTCGCCATTTTCCGGAATTCCTGGTCATACGCGTCATTCAAAGCTGTGAAACGGACACCGAAAGCGGGGTCATTGGGACCACGGAGTGGGGACACTCCGGAAAATCCTGGGAAATTGACGTGGTCCTTGATAATCATGATGTCTCCGAGACGAAAGTCGTAGTTAAGACCCCCAGCGGCATTGGTCACAATGAGGACTTGGACCCCCATCAGTTTAAATACTCGAGTAGGCATTGAGACGGTGAATGCACTGTAGCCCTCATAAAGGTGGAATCGTCCTTGCATACAAATCACTGGGATTTTGGCATCCGTCAGTGTCCCAATCGTCATAATCCCCTTGTGTCCGGGGGCAGTGGATTTTGGAAAGTGTGGAATGTCTTCATAAGGGACTCGGACGCCTTGGGAAGTGTCAACTTTTTCTCCCAGAGATCCTGTCATTGAATATTATTATGATTGAGTTGGGACTTTAATCGTAAAATACTAATACCTAATCCAGATCCACAAATTATCCCAATTTTCGGCCTCAATTTGGTGAGGGACTCAAGGTAAATTTTACTCTCTGTCAGCGCTTCTGAAGAATATTGTCTGCAATTTATTAAATCCATTTTAACGTTTGCGAAATAATTAGAAATGTGCATGGCTTAGAATTTTTCTCAAAAGTTAGCATAAATTATTACCCAACTCGTTCATAGCCTACTTCACAAATTGAGGCTTGTTTTGACAAGGAATGCCTCAGTTTGCGCTTCTCGTTGGCGTTGGACGCTTCAGACATTTTTATGTCGCAGGAATTACTTTAAAGGACAATGAAATTTAGGGAAATGCCCAAACATGTGGAACTTTGCTGTGATGTGATATCGATTCTGTTATCGATCCAGAAGACGACCTACTCCATATAAAAGCTCCAATTCCATGAAAATATTTTGTTAGGCACTAACAGTAACTAACGAAGCCTATAATTTAGTAGTTACTAGTATAATGTGGTAGGCATCTGATAAAAATTGAAGCTATATAAACAAAATGTTGGGAATGAATAGAAATGTTTATCTGTATTATGTTGTATAAGCATCCTGTCTATTTGTCTGTACAACAATCTGTTTAATGATTAACGATGCCGTTATAATGTTGTACATATTAATACATACCCAATGTTTTTTTCTTTGTACGTAGTACAAACGTAGGTAATTATAATGTTTTAGTTTAAGGTGTATGACCCAGTGGAGTGCATTATGGAAAATTACAATTAGTTTACCTATGCTCTACCATATTATTATGAGATTTATCAATGGCATGATTATCAATTGTATTGTATAGGTACTTGCTATTTAAATATACATCTTAAATTAATTAAACTCTTGCTGCAAGAGTCTTGCAAATTCTTTGTGCAGATTTTGCAAATGTCATGCGCTCCGAAAGTTGCACGAGCTAAGAAGATGAATGAAGGACAAGGACGAAACTTTTGCCAAAACCGGGATTCGGAGTTCTGTAATATTTACTGAACTGCCAATTAACCTGAAGTCTGTGATATCATTAAACTAAAGAAGCCATGACCCTCAAAGATATTGACCCTGACGTTGACATTGACATCGTCACAAGGGAAGAGGACGTTAATTCAAATTCTACCCAAGCCAAAAGTCCTTTGTTGGATAAATCAAGCATTGTAACTGCAAGTATCTGTAATAATAACTGTGATAAAAGTAAGAAACTGTCATCTCAAAGCTCAAATGATGAAGAGAAAGTGCAAGAAGACAATAAGAAGGGTATGAAATATTTATACATAAAGATGCTTCCATTTCCAAAATCATTTTTAAATGTCTCATTTTCATAGTTGGACGAAAACGATACATTGGGATCCTTTTGGCCCTTTTCGCCGCCTTCATGTTTCCATTAGCAGGTCTCATCGTCAAAGGTCTTCCGGAGTATCATCCATTTTCCGTCACTTTTTGGAGATTTCAAGGAATTCTGCTTCCAGCAATTCCAATGGCTCTTTACCACTCATTTTACCTCAAGCAGCGGATATTTCACGACATGGATAAGAAAAAGGCCCCCTTCCTTTTCCTAAGGGGGCTGGCGGGGGCGAGTGCCGTGGTCTTCCAGTACTACTCCCTTCAATACATAAGTCTCGCAGACTCTTGCGTCATCTCATTTTCCACGCCCGTCTTCGTGACGATAATCAGCCACTTTACCCTTGGGGAAAAATGTGGAATAATCCCGATTTTGTCTGGGCTTTGTGCCCTGGTGGGTGTGGTTATTTTGGCTCGACCCCCACTACTCACAGGGGAGAAGGAGTTCGATTTAAATACTTTGGTAAAAAGCAAATTTACACGATTAGCTTGTATATTTTCTAAATAGTTGTATATTTATTAGATTGGATGCCTGCTAGCTCTTGGATGCATGATCTGTGCGACGACGACATTTGTCGTCCTGCGACATCTTCGCCAGCTGCATTATGCGGGGCTGAATTTGTTTTTTGGAACTTGGGGAATGTTGGAAACATTATTACTCTCCATAATTGTCTGGAAGTTCCAACTCCCTCAGGGGGCTTTCCACTGGGGACTGGCCGTTGCTCTTGCAGCCATCTCATTCGTCACTCAACTCTGCATGACACTCTCGTTCAAATTTGAACAGGCTTCAACAATTTCCCTTGTACGCACGGTTGATGTCATATTTACTTTTGGGTGGCAGTTCATTGTTTTTGGGGTCATCCCCGATCTTTTCAGGTATTGTTTAATTACTTAGAAAATATTCAATATTTTAAACGTTTTTTGCCTATATTTCAGTGTTTTGGGAGCAGTCGTAGTAATTTCTGGTGTACTTTTAGTAGGACTTCGTAAATGGGTCACAGAGTTACCTGCAGAAAACGGGAAGCGAAAAAAGTTGGCGTGGGTCCTTCTCTGAATACTTTAAATGAAGCATAGCATTTATAAAAAGTTATTTTCTAGAATAAAAAAACGTTTTCTATACAAACTAAAGTAATACTTAATTATATAGCGTCTTGCCTTTAACTTTCTCTTTGAAGAAGGTGACAGATGTTGAAAGAAGAGAAAGTTCATTAGTGAATTACAAGAAGAAGCTGACACATTTCACTCTCCGACAAACTTAAAGTTGAAGTTGAAACAAAAAAGTTGAAAGAGATTTCACAGGCTGGGAAACAGCTTGACAGCCAAACTCTTATCTGTGACTTTGTGTATGAAAATGGATTAAATTTCGCCAAAAAGATGCTTTTTTAGGCATTTTTTGCAAGCAAAACTCATTAAAATATCTTTTAAGCTGGAAATCCACATAAAGTTAAAATCCCAAATGCAAAAATAAATTAAGCAGTCAAGCAGAAAGATGCAAATTTTAAAGATTTTTCCCAAATAAAATTAAAATTTGACCCATTTGTAAATACTTTTATTCAGCATCAAATCCATTTAAAATAAATTCAAAAGGGTAACGAACAACGGAACAATTAACAAAATATTTTAATATAATTTAATTTAATGAGGTACATGATTTGGCCTAAACTATCTAAGCAATATTTTAATATTGGGATCATCACTATTCTGCGAATTTTATGGAATGCTTACTTGGTAAATGGTAAATGAGACCAGCTTAGGATATTTATTAGAGAAGTTCCTAAGTGTTTAATTAATAAATTGCTATTTATTAAGCTCTGCTCTATATTTTGGATCCTATGTCATTTAATTTTGCTCGGATCGCAAGGGATCATTAAATTGAATCACATCACATTTCAATAGAACCCACAAATCCTGTATTACAGCATTGATTGATGAGAATTATTTGGGAAATGGGAAATGACAAATTGTTACCCTAATTTCCAGTACCGATTGTCATTCTAGATACATACAATTTCCCATTAATTATCTGAGTTTTGGTATTTTAGCATTTTCAAAACAAAGTTTACAATGAAGCATTATTCATCAATATCACTTAATGGCTACAAATGATTGTGGAATGGCTAAACTTTGGCATTTGCAATTGAGGGATTTACTAGCTAACAATGTGTAGAAAACATTCACGGAATAAATATCTATACCCTGGATATACAGTGTTGAAACACTGTAGACGTAGCTGCCTTTATTAATTTAAAATTAACGACTAATTAACAATTAAGGTCGGAGGTTGACTAGTTTTAGGATTGTCCAAAGGAAGAGTGAGCATGCTGTGAGTGTGTCCCTATTCCTCCTCCCCCCACTCGTCGGAGGGGGCGTGGTCGTAAAGCGGGGGGAGTCTTCTCTAATATTCGGCACCAGGGTGGGCTTGGGGGTTGTGGTATACAGGTCAATGACCCCTGGAAATGCAAATGGATTAAATGGCTGATAGATGGGTATTTTAGATATATTTTTACCTGGAGGGGAGTCGTCCCCACCCCCAGAGGAGTGACCTCCCCCTTCGTCCCCCATTTCCAGGAGATCCTCGTCGTCAGTCTCTCCCTTTTGCCAGAACTTTCGTTGTTCTGCTTCCTCCTGTTCTTCTGCCAGTTGGGCTCTGGAGCGTTCCTCTGAAGAGGTCGACGCGGGGTCATCTACCACGGGGG
>JAQIXN010000208.1:0-53996 GCA_034698145.1 Proisotoma minuta
ATTGTCCTGTCACTTCTCCAATGGACAAAGATTACCGTCCAATAAAAATGTATCTGGACACAAACGAAGCTCATCGAAAAAAATAGCCTTTAGTCAATTTTAAATTACAATTTTTAATCTGATGGAGCTTAAATTTTGAACAAAGTTAATTGAATTGTGAGGTTTGTAAATGACTGGTTCACAAATGAGAGTTTGGATGAAATCTCATTGTGCATTCTGATTTCTGAACTCTGCCGAGCTCCCCTTTGTCCGTCTCTGGAGGCTTTTGCTGGGAAGTTGATGAGTTTCAGAGTTTTCTCAAATCAACGCCTCAATTTGCCTCTTCTTCAATTATCTTCATTTTTTAGCTTTCGAAAGTTACTCCAATTTGTCCTTTGAGCTTATCAATGTCCAAACTCGGCGATTTTGATGAACAAGAGCTATAAAATTTGTTCAATTCCACTCGATACAAATTATGACATGGCACACATGTTAAATTTCATAGCCTTATTGATTAGTAAAAGTTTGAGAAAGGAATAAAATATCCACAGGGCTCTGGTCCAACAATTTTGGAGACGTCGTCGTTCGGTCGTTTGTTCTTGTTTTGGTCCCCAATTTGTGTGGAAGGTGGAAACATGACCATCACAGCTTTTGCTATGATCTCAGAGTGTAAATTATCTGGAAATCATCCCAAAAGCTGTAATTGTCCTGTAACTGTAATTGTCCACTAAATCCCAGGCCTCAGACTCCAAAAATGGCGTCCAAAATAAATTAGATGAAATTGAATCTTGCTCTAAAAAGTTTGATGTCTGGGGCAAAACGAGATTCGAAAGTGAAAGTTTTGGAGAAAGTTTTTAGAGAGACTTTAATGATTTTTCTGTGGGATTTTAGAAGCCAAGTAAAGAAAGTATTGGGACTGGAAATTTTGGGATAAATTTTTATATATCAGCATTTTTTAGAGGAGAAAGTGAGAAAGCTTTCACTAATTTAATCAATGTAAAATGGCTGTGATATTTAATCAATTAATTAAACAAGGGAATCTTGAGATAACAGACAAATAAACGTAATAATTATCAGATAGTTGGTGATGTCAAAACTCAAAACATTCGGTGAGTGCATGCAAAACAAGCCGAGTTAGATATTAAAATGAATGACGTCTCATTTGATGCAATTGTTGAGCTTTGTCCACTTCACAACGTTTTTTGTCTCACTTTAATAAATTACTATGCAAGCACTTAATTAATTGTCCATCTTCTTTTCCAGCCTCAAGTTCAGGGCCAACTCCATTGGCTTATTATATAAGGTCCGCTCCCAAACAACTTTAGTTCGTCTTTTCATCTCATCCAAACTATTTTAGTAGCTGGTCAATAAAAGCCCAAAAATGGGTGACGATCGTTCGTTTTCCTCTAAAAAGTCGCCTGAATCTGCTGGAGATTGGTTGCCAGTGGGTCTCAGCCAAAAGAAGGTTGTAGGGGCTCCGCTCAGCCAAGTCAATGGTTACATCCCCCAGGACATCCCCCTCCTATTCACCCCCCTCAAAATAAGGGGGACAGAGTTCCAGAATAGAATTGTGGTGAGTTGGTTATAAACAAGGAGTGGTGCCACAAATGGAAGCTTTTCTCATTTCTTTGAACATTCATGTTCCATGCATTTTCACAATTCGTCTCATTTAAATGGATCCCTTTACTTGCTTTTTAGGTGGCCCCCATGTGCATGTATTCTTGTGAAGCCGAGGACGGTCTCTTCAGCCACTTCCATTTGGCCCATCTCGGAAATTTGGGGCTGCGAGGACCCTCGCTCGTCTTCACAGAGGCCACGGCCGTGACGCCGGAAGGCAGACTTAGTCCAAGGGACACTGGGATTTGGAACGACGAACAAATGCGATCTTTGGCGTCAGTTGCAGCCTTGGTTAAAGCTTCGGGCTCCAAACTCGGGATCCAACTTGCCCACGGAGGCCGAAAAGCTGGGACTTGGCCCCCATACCATAATTATGAGGAGAGTGGAGGACTTTTGGGGCGTGGTATAGTTCCTAACGCAAATGGGGGTTTTAGCTCCAAAATAATTGCCCCCAGTCCGATTCCTTGGAAGGACAGAGATTATCCGACCCCAAATGAAATGACGACAGAGCAAGTTAAAGAGATGGTCAGATATTTTGTGAAAGCGGCGGAAAGATCTGTGGCTGCTGGAGTTGATGTCATAGAGGTAACTTGTTTCTTCAAAAATCAAAAATATCGACTTTTTCTTAACATTTAATTGGATACCATTTTTCAGATCCACGCCGCACATGGCTACTTAATCCACGAGTTTCTGTCGGGAAACACAAACAAACGAAAGGATGAATATGGCGGAAGTTTTTCCAACAGGATTCGTTTCCTGCTCGAAATCATTTCCGGCGTCCGTTCCGTGATGCCATCCGATATGCCGTTGTTCTGTCGAGTCTCGGGGACGGACTACACCTCCCCTGGCGAAGAACTTCTGGGCCCTGACCCCGAAGGATGGGACATTGCCCAAGTCACAGAACTCTGTCGCTTGGCTGCTCCTTTGGGTCTTGATCTCATCGACATTTCGTCCGGTGGTAATGTGCCCACGGTTTCAAAGGGTCTCATTTCCAACGAGTATGGATACCAACTTCCGCTGGCGGCTACGGTGAAGGGGGCTAATATTCCAAATCTGTTTGTGGCTTCTGTGGGCGCGTTACAAGATGCAAAGCGTTCAGAGGCAGCACTAAAAGAGGGGAAAACAGATTTCATTTTCATTGCGCGACATTTCATCCGCGACCCATCTTGGGTATATACTGCAGGCCAAGAGTTGGGAGTTAAAATTCGGTGGGCGGATCAGTATTCTTGGATGTGGCCAGTCAAATCTTAATTTGGATTATTCTTCAACTTCAATAAAAATTAATTAATTGCAGCTTGTGGGAAATTTTTATTCCATTTGTGACCTAAATATATCATTGTTCTAATTTTTGGTTAGTTCGTTGATGTAATTTTCTGTAGAACTCGTGATTTAGAAATTGGACCTTGGACTTTTTCATAACGCTTTCTCGCCTTGAACTTAGCCTTCATCTCATGCAAATAAAGTTTTTGATTTTCCACGCAAAAAGTGCGTTTTGAATAAATAGACGTCAGTTTTATTATCTTTCATCAAATTTCATCTCAAAGATTGGGCGTCAGCGGCTGACGTTTGGCATTTAAATTTCAAATTTCTAATCTTCCATTGCACGGAATAAAATGTTTCAAAACTTTTAAATTTATTTCTCTTCCTCAAACAAATTAAATGCAAAATTCCAAGAAATGATTCGTCCCAATTTTCTAAACTTGAATTCTCAATGTCAAATGCATAGATAACAACAAAAAGAGTTGAAAAATTCGCATTTCCTTTTGGAAAATGGCTTAAATTGCAGATGATGATGTAAATGAAAATCAGGTCGAGTGACTTGTAAATGTGCTGAGAGAGTTTTCCACCACTTTAAATTAAAGAGAAATATTTAACATTTAAGAGTTATGCAAAGTTGTTTATCTGAGAATGAATGGGAATTGGAATGAGATTAGATTAAATTGGCGACGCTTGGACTCTTCTCCATTAATTCAAGTTGTCAATGAGTTAGCTGCTCTAATTGATTCAAATGTAGTACACTCCAACTGCAATATTCAATTAATTAAATGGATTCATGAAGCATAATAATTAATATTATTCTACAACTTTCTCCTGGTGAAAGCAGATTTTTTTTCAGCAGCAACAATTTTGCAGACGTCTTTGCATGGATTGTTCTTTCTCTTCATCTCTTGTGTGGCTTTCCAATTTTGCTCCATGGATGACTGAAACGTGACCACTACAGCTTTCGCTATGATCTCAGAGTGTAAAAACTATCTGGAAAATCATTGCAAAAGCTGTAATTGTCCTGTAACTCTCCAATGATGTCCAATCCAGTATCCGACTCCAAAGTAGTCCAAAGGACAATCTGCAAAAAGAGAAGGAAAAGGAGTTAGTTTTGACTGCTGGCAACAATGGGTCGGAGGTTGAGTGCCAACTCATTGAGTGTGGAGCAAATGGCGAGTTGTGTGGTGTGCCGGGGGAAGGGTTGTGCAAGGAGAACAATGGACACGGAACCGCATTCCTCTCTCTCACTTCTTGGAAGTGTTAAGGGTCAATTGGTGAGTTGGCAGTGCCTGGAACAACTGGCGACGAGGCTTTGTGGGACATGAGTGTGCCGGCCTTTGGCTGGCTGGGGCTGCCAGCCAAGAAGAAGAAGAGTTTATGAATGGGAGTGGGTGGGAGGGTGGAATGTTCACTATCACCGTTTTTTACGAGCAGCCCAACCAGAGTGGAATGAAATTTACAAACCAGACAACTAAGTAAAATCTTCAGGTTGTGTGTGTGAGAGCTGAGGCTTCGGGGGCTCGGCCAGCTTTTGCATGCAAAGGATGTTTTTACATCCTTTGCCCAGGTTTGAGTTTGAATTGCTAAAACTTGCCAGCAACAGCAGCAAAGCAAAGCTTTGATCTGCATAAAGTTCGTTTACACCCATGTAACATAGCTCTTACTTCTGCTGCAGAGAGAGTTAGCTTAATGGGATTAAGTAGGACGAATTGTCTAGACTTATACTACTACTACCAACTAAACTTATTAGAAATTTTATTTAGCACCAAAATCCCAAGTCTGCTCGCCACTTGTTCTATTCAAATTCAAAGCAAGCAACAAGTGGGGATGAGAGAGGGAGGGAGTTGGGGGGCCACAAAGTATGGAGTCGGGGGCTGATTAGCAAACGGAAGCAATAAAAATGATAATTTGTGTAAACTTCCACTTGGTTTGCAGCCAAGATGATGACCAAGGGAGATTTAAAGTGCAAAAAAGGAGAAGAATTTGAGGAGAGGCTGTTGGATCCCACTCCTCCGTGTTCAGCCGTGTTGAAGGAAGCTGCGGACGGAGTTGGTTAAGGGGAGGTAATGCAACGGGAGGAAGAATCCAACGACGAGGTCAAATTCCTCTCCCAACCATAATCTACCACCACCAATGAATTACACACACACACTAATTCAATTAAACAACCAATTTCACTCAAACTAACCAAATTTCACCTAATCACTAATTATCCCTTTCTCAATCAAAAGTAGTGGCTGGAGAAGATGATGAGCCAACTCAAACGAGAATTTAAATGGAATGTGGACATTTAACTCCACACATCAACCTGTTTTTTAAATATTTGTTTTTTCTTGTGACAATTAAATAAAGTGGCTATTTTATGGAATAATGGAGCCCTTATTGGTTGGCTATTAAGAGGAGCTTACTGTTCTCAGTCCCTGACAACTGCCACATTCCTTGCAACTCTCGTAATTGATAATTGTAGAAAGGCAGAGCAGGTTGTTTGGCCAAATAAGTGAGAGGACTAAACTGGCAACTGATTCACTTGAACCGGCTTTATGAATGACTTGGCTCAAATTCTTGGGTTTACGCATCCCGTAGCCCTCGTCCGTCCGTCCGTCATTCATTGGCCGTGGCTCTGCTACGTCCGCGTCCTGTCCCTCATCTTCTGCAGCTTAGTATAATGATGTTGGAAGGTAGACAGCTAGACTTTGATACTAAAAAAGTCAGCGACTCTTTGAGTAAAAACTTGTTACGGAGAGAGGAATGCACTGGGCTGTGGAGGTAAAAAATTTATGTTGCAGGTAACGCGAAGAGTTTAGCGGAGCGTAGTGGAAAGACACGTAGCCGTAAAAAGTCTACGCTAACAATCCCATGCAATTCCCAGGCACCAAAAGTTGTAAATTGCATTGCACCACTTCTTCATCACATGATCGGGAATTTAGAATAACCAACCATCAAAATTTCCCCACAATTCCATTTCATTTAATGATGAGAACGAGCAATAATAAATATTAACTGGGATTGGAATAAAATATTCAGCTTTGCAGACTTCTCCTACTTATTTAGGGGAGGAATAATGGGATGACGTGGAAGGCTGCAGTTGCCAAATACTTCCAAAGCCCCTCACTAAACAAGACGCCCTTCTGGACAAGTTTCGAAACCTCGGACTAAAAGCCCATAAACTTTGGCTGCAAGTGTCGAAATGTTTGAAGGCCCCCAAAAATATTAACACTTGTCTAATTTATTCCGCGATAAGGAAAGTAACCACAGGACATAAAATGAGCTGACGAAATTCTTCGTTTAATAGCTTTAGTTTGGTGTGCAAATAGAAGATGACAAATAAGCCGACAATTAATAGGGATGCTGTGTATTGTTTGGGAGGTGAGACCAAGAATAAAGGGAAATGAATGAATTTTGTGCAGACTGTGGACATGACGGTTGGACGAGTTCAAAATTAAGTTGGCGTATCATTCCCTCAAAGCTCTTGTCAGTTCATTCAGCTTCCGGTCCCATTACAACACAATACTACAAAGAAACGGAAAAAATGGCAGACAATCCAAACCACGAAACAAGAATCCGGGAACATACAACACAACCCTTTTTTTGGAAAAATAACAAAATTTCAACTGCAGCTTTGGACATGCTAATTGAGTCATTGACATTTGAGAAGGACTTGGCTCGTCAAATGGAAGGAGCATGATCTCATGACTATTTTAATTTCCCTTTGTCGCCAGTTACGGCTCCCATTACACTGCTAATGGAACTTTTGAGATTTTTTTTAATTGTTTAAGTAATTTGACTGAATTTGACATTTTTATTTGTCTGCCACTGCCATGTTCTTTCCCTTTCGGCCCACGTCCCCTGACTTGTCAATGCTGTCCAAATAAGGCCCTGCCCACAAACATGTCAAACTCTGACCTCACTTTTTAACAGCCATCAAAATGCGTGGTCGGTTTGTAATAAAATTGGAAAATGAGCTAAATCTAAATCAATAGATGAAGAGAGATAGGGTCTAACAATGCAATCGATGCAACAATGGAAAGAAACAAGGGTAAAATTTTGCCATACCTCTGCCCACCAAGTGACAAGAGTTTTCTCCGGTTTTTACCCGGGTGAGAGAAAGCCGGCGTCTGCAACAGGTACAAAATGTCCACATCTTCAAATCCTCCAAATTTTCTCCCTTTCCTATCAACAGATAAGCAAGTTAATCCCAAATTACGACATGCGGCATGAAAGTTTCCTGGAAGATGGATTTTATCTATTTCCTTACCGATTTTTCCCGTTTTTCTTGTAAATTATGATGAGCCTGATGTTTGGGGGGCAAGGGGAAGGGACTGTTGTTGATTTTCGACAGGTTTGTCGCGGGGGGAAGCCGGAAGAGTTGGGAGCTTGCTCGTCTGCTGCCACTCCCTTCACCATGCTGCTCTCAAATGAGGAGTGACTGCCATGCACCAACCTTTTCCTCACGGGAAATCTGAGACTGTCTTTTTTCTTAGGTGAGTGAGGCATCCCATACAATCCTCATCTCCAAATTGGCTACCATTTAGCTACTCATAAATTTCATAATAGTAGTTCAGCATAATAAAAAAAATTGGTGATGCTTTTCTCATATTCTTCTTATTGTTGCTGAGAATAAACCATTTTTGAAAGGTCGATCCGCTAGATGGGGTCACATTCAATACAGCAAGTGCTTTTTTCTTGCAATTTGTTGGATTTTTGCCTGGAAGTGTTGTGAATGTTTAAGAGCATCCAAACGGAATGTAAATTTTGGGACGTGACAATTGAGGATTGAAGACAAAGGGGCGCAGATATTTTATCTGGGATGGATACGAACAAAAGATTGTGATTGAGATTAATGTAGTGAGCACACAATGAAAAGATTATAAAACTTGAATTTCAAAAGTTGTTGCATACCATGAAATCAAGAAATTCAAGACAAGTTTGGCTCAGGAATTTTTGGCAAAACTGCTGCCAATTCAATGGGAAAAATATTCTAAAGTTTTCTCCTGCCGCATTTAATTTTGATGAAAATGCATAATTGTTCACAAATGAATTTGTCAATTATCTCGAGCTCTATTCAATTTTATTGACAGCAGGTGACAATTCAATTAGCTCAACTTTTTAATGCATTTTTCCCCACTTGTAAATTACGAATTAATATGATTCTTCAAAAATGCTGCATTGAATATTAAAAGTAATGAAAACACCAAAATCTAAATAAAAAAATGTCAAAATTCTTCATTTTGAGGTGAAAGCATTTGCATGCAAAACAAAGTTTGCCAATGCAATCAATTTTCTGTTGCTTTCACCTCCAATTTTCCAATATCTACAAAATGTTCATGTTTCATTCCAAAAATGCCGAAACCTTCCAAAGAAAGTTTTTTTGAGAAAAGTGATTTGCATGGAAAGTGGAATCCCTCGACGCCCGCGCCATCTAGCGTCAAAGATGCTAAATGGGCCAGGTTTCGTTTTACCAACCTCATTCATTGCTCAAAATTGAGAGGGGCTTGGTAAAGTGAATTGGGGGCCTCCAAGCCGCTATTCGGAATTGACACGTAAGTCAAAGTCAACTAACTAAATGAAAATCTAAATTGCCAATTGTCAGCCAACAATTGGCCGCAGATAATTAGCGTCGTGGGTTAACTTTTTGACCTATTCCACGGCTGCTGGGTCAAACAACCAAATATAAATAGGGAGCAGTTGAATTCGACATATTTAAACACTCAAGTTTGGGACGACGACGCCATGAATATATTCCGACTGCTGGGGGACTTGTCCCATCTTCTTGCCATCGTCATCCTTCTCCTTAAAATATGGAAGACAAGAAGTTGTTCGGGTAAGAGACTTGTCCATCTGTTTTTAATGGGAATGTGTGTTAATTTGTCAATTTTTGCAGGGATAAGCGGAAAGTCGCAGATCCTGTTCGCCCTCACTTACACGGCAAGATACTTGGACCTGTTCACCAACTTTGTGAGCGTCTACAACACGACGATGAAGGTCTTCTTCATCGCCGCCTCCTACGCCACCATTTATCTGATGTACGTCAAGTTTAAGGCCACAAACGACACCAGTCATGATTCCTTCCGGTGAGATCACAAATATTACAAAAATACACAACTTTTCAACATTTATTTCTTTTTAGAATCGAATTCCTCCTTTTGCCCGTGACCCTTTTGGCCCTTGTTGTGAATCACGAGTTTTCATTCATGGAGGTATTGTATAAATAAGTGTAATTTTGTATAATTATACAATTTATTAATTATTGTTTTTGGTTTTAAAAAGGTTTTGTGGACATGGAGTATTTATTTGGAAGCGGTTGCAATTCTTCCTCAATTATTCATGGTTTCAAAGACTGGAGAAGCTGAAACGATCACCAGCCATTATCTTTTCGCCCTGGGCGCATACAGAGGTAGTTTTTAATTTCAATTCCCCACATTTTCCCCTTGTTCCTAAACATTTTGTTGAATTTTTAGGACTGTACATTTTGAACTGGATTTACCGTTTCGTGGACGAGTCATATTACGACCTCATTGCAATTTTTGCTGGCATTGTTCAAACGGTTCTCTATTGTGATTTCTTCTATCTTTACGTTACCAAAGGTAGGCCGCATTTCGAAATTCTTAAATTAGAAAGTTTGTTTACTATTTTATTGTTATTTCAGTTCTGAAAGGAAAGAAATTGCAGCTCCCTGCTTAAATCAAAAAAATATTTATCGGATGCCAAGATAAAGCTAAAACTGGAGGGGTCTTAATTATAGTGAAAAACTGGAAACACAAAACTTGTCTAAAAATAAGTCCTGTCTACAAAAATGGCTAATTTCGTTTGTAAATAAATTTTGTAACTTAAAATTGTGGAACAAGAAGTCGCAGTTTTTGCTGTTATTTTACAATTGTTAACTTATAAGCTCAAAAATTTCCTTCAAGAAAAAAAACATTTTTACGAACTACCAAATGTTAGTCTTTGTTAAGATAAGCGAAAAATAAATTTTTGGTGCTTTGAAATTGCGTCGTATTTATCCACGAGTAAAAACAAAAATATACGGAATGAATGTTAATTTATTCATTTTTACCAAAAACAACTTTCTCTGGCCGAAACCCTGAAAAGTGGTAAATTCTTGCAAATTCCCATTTGCAACAATTATCATGGTGAAAAAGAAGAACACGGGTTTTGGTTGAAATGCCCGACTTCGGGTAAAATCTCAATCTCGCCTCCGTTTGTTCTCAGTCGCATTTCGTCTCTTGCACAAACACGTTCAACGTTCGTCTCAAATTGCAACAGATTGCTTTCCTTTGGTCACGTAGCGGACACGCCACGACATGTAACGTTGCAGACAAGCCCCAATCAATTCTCATAAACAGTGAAACTTCTTTTCAAAAAAGTCATGTAATTTGAGCTGACCCACTTCACTTCAGTCTCGAGCAAAATGTAAGTTTTAGCAACAATTTGAGCTTTGGCTTTTGGCATCGTAAAATTTGTTTGGAGTGTGATTTATTAATCACGTCACTGCTCAAGATTGACACGAGCCATGTAACTATTTACAAAAAGTTGACCCCGCAGTTTGAGAACATGCCAAATTCTACAAGTCTCACAATTTTCCACCTCAGCTAAAGAAATTTATTGGGGTAATTTGTCCCCTTCTCAATTTTCCCAAAGAAAGGTGTCAAAGTTCATTGCATTGCTTGCAACTCGTCGTCAGCATTTTATTAAGCTTTGGCCCAATGTCCGAAAATGAGTTTGACACTTTTATGAAATTCAATATCTCAAGTCTGAAGTGGAGGAGGGGGCGCAGCAGCGGGGGACAACTATATTAACTGCCACAGGTCAACTCCACCTCAGGCCCCAACAAATCCACAACTATAGTTTAAGTTAACACCTCCGTCCGTCCGTCTCAAAGTAGTTCTTTCAGACAAGATTAAGAGATGAGGCAAAATGAGATTAAGTACTTTTGCATATCAATAAGCGACACAAAATGAATACGCTCATTCCCAATTAACTATTAGAAGAATCATTGGTTTGATTTATTTCCCTGCATTTTGGGACATTAAGTGAGTCTTTAGAAAGATTAGCAACAACTTTTTAACGAGATTTGGCAAACGTTGTTGGTAATGTACACCAATGCTATGTTTCTTTCTCCTCCTACGCAGCCAGGATTCCAAAATATTTGTCAGAGAATGACACAAACTCTCAAATCTAGTAAAGAATTAGAGAGCGTTCGTCCATCCGTTAAATTTGGTCACAATCTCTTAGATTCTTCTTTCTCTCCACTTTCACCTAAAGTCAATGATCTCCGAGATCCCATCAGACACATTCCCAAACTCGGTTTCATCTTTGTCTTAAATTCTAGACACTTCTGAGGTCTCAAACATCAAAACTCTGACTGATTGTTATTTTGGAGAAAGTGCTGAGAGTTTAAATCCAAATGCTAATTAATAATTTCAGGAGTTTGGGGAAACTTTCTCCGAGAACAATGTCCTTCATTTTTCTCCACTTTTTACTTCTGACGCCTTTGATTTCATCCCAAACCCAGTCCATGGAGGAATTAATGAAAATCGGGGGAATAATGGAGCTTAACGATCGTTTAAACTTTTCGAGAGCTTGGGATGAATACACATCATCAGTCGTCAGTTCGGGGAAGGAAGTCTCAAATGATACCAAACGATGTCTGGCTTCAAATGTAAGTGTTTGTATTTCAATATTTATTCCAAGGGATCGAATTAAATTAAACGCTCAAGTGGTTAAAGTTAAGGCTTCAGCTTTTTTAATTATTTTTGAGACTTGTTTTGTTAGGTCAAGTGTCGAATTTTCACGTCGTATTGGTTTAGTTTAGTTCAACGGCATCCGATTCTTGCCAATGGAGAAAGTTTTTGAGAAAGGGAAGAAATGTAAGTTTGAGAAGGCAACAGGCGAATGTCTGCAGACACTTTCACTTTTATTATACAAATGTCAACGTTTTATGTCCAATTCTAAAGTTTTAAATACACGCAACTCTTTTATGTCACCACTTCCGCAAATGATTTGCTAACTGTCGACAATTTTTTACAGGATTCGACTTCATCTTCCCTTCCGGTGAAATTGGACACTTTCGCCACTCTTTACGACTACCTCACTTTCTCCGGAGCTCATTCATTCAACGACACAATCACCATCGGATTCATGTCCTCTTACAGACAAAACGCCTTCAGTTTGGGCGCAATTAAACTGGCGGTGGAGCGAGTGAATAATCGCTCAGAGCTCAAGATTCCAGGAAGAACGCTCCAATTCATTTATGCGGATATTGCCAAGTAAGTGACCAAGGTCAAACAACGGGAAATGTAGCATTCAACTCCTTTATCACATCAGTCTGTATATCTCTTTCGGTAAATTTGGGACAAGTTGCATAACAGGCTTAAATTGCATTTGTTTCAACTCTTGAAATTGGAAGGTCTTATTTCTATGTATTTTATGTAAGTTCTGCTTATCTTTCCAGTTTATTCAGTCATCATAGAACTTTAATACAAGTTTTCAGCCCCCCATAATTAAATGGGGGTGATCAAAATGGTATTTGGGGCACACTGAGATTATAATTTGAGGACTAATGAGGTCTAAATTAGACGATGCATGCCACTCATTCAATTTGATTGCAAGTGCAGTGAGTTGCAGGGAAAATGCAATTAGTTGTCAACTCAGATAAGGGAAAAGTAATTATTTAGTATGTAATTTATTGCAGGAGTGAGAAGCTGCAGTTGATTCTTCCGATTCGGATGATGACGGAGATGAGGGACCGGGGGGCGGTGGCATTTATCGGGGGCCCCGAAGACACTTGCACCTCAGAAGCCCTCGTCGCGTCCGCCTGGAACCTCCCCATGATCTCTTACGTAAGTGGCAAACAGCTCCAAATCCAAATTCACAATTTATCGAGAAAACTGCAAAATTCCCAAGAGAATTTATCATGTATTTACATTCTTAAAGAAGAATGATCAAACATGTTCCCTTTTATTCAATGGATTGCATCAAAATATTCAAGTTCGTGGAAGGGAAAAATATTTGTCTGTAGTTTGATTTATTTAGCTTTGGCTTCCAATCCCAATTTTTTACTAAATTATCCTTATTCTGGAGAAAGTTTTGGTCTGATAAGAAGTTGGACAACTTTCTCTCTGAGCCCATCAATTGAGGAGAGCCAATAACTGTCTTTGTCTCTTTTGAGGTTAAGAACGTAAAAGTATTTTATGTTATTGGTCCACAACCAAATCACTTTCTTTTGATTCCAATAATGACAAAGTAGTTAACTTATTTTCTGATTTATTTTTCCCTGCAGAACTCAAAGATTGATTGATTTCTAAAAATAATTGATTTGATTTTAAAAGGTTGAAAGAATTTGATCCAGGTCAAATTGTTGCCCATTTTTCTCTTTTAAAAGCAAGTTAACCTGATTTTATTTGAACGTTTGTCAAGATGCCAAGTGGCACATAATCACAGCAGTTTACAGGTAGTCTCATTTTATGGACATTTAAAGGATAAATCACAAGCAAATCGAATGTTAATCTAAATCTCTGGATAATTTATCGCCAGCCGCGCCCCCCGCAAAAGATCGTTGACCCTTTTAGATAAAACTGCATTGTATTCTTAATATCCCCATTATACTCTTTTTGGGCATTGCATACATTTATTCGCTTCCTTGCCTCTAAAATTTTCAAACTGGCAGACTCTCAAGAACCAAACATTAAAGATTAAATTTGGATGGATGGTCAGCCAAAACAATGTGGGAGAAAACATTTTCATACAAACATATTGAACACTTTCTTCCACTTTCTCCAACGCATTTCGTCTTATCTTGTTATTTGATCTGGGGAAATTGAGACTAGAGTCCAACATCTCATATAAATCCAAACAAGTTGTGTTTGTGACATTGACACACAAATATCGAGTTGATAAGATCACCAGAATTTTTAGGGGACAAAGAATAAGTGAATTTTGCTTTTTGGACTTTTGGTGGAAGATGTAATCTAATTTTTATTAGTCCATGTCCCTCTTTCGGCCCAAGAATACGTAATAAGCAAAGAGCAAATCCAATTCCGCTGTTTATAGACTTAGCACTGTCTGCTCGCATTACACACATCTTTCTTATTCTTTACACACTTTCGCACTTTGGTAACTTTGGGGCTCGGCTTGGGGATTTGTATCCAATATTATCGCATATTCCATATCTTGTTCAATCTGCAAACTTCTGGACAAGATACATCTCACCCTGTTTATCATGCTTTGCCCAATTTTGCAAATCGTGTGAGCGAGGAGGGATTTATATCGTCCTTTGGATAAAACTTTTGAGCTCGAGCTTTGGGAAGTGATGCCCAAGGGATAAGATTATATTACACACCTCTCATAAAGTGCGTGAAAGAAAATCCTTGGCCTGGAAATTATAATCATAATACTTTTTCTAGGAACAAATATTTCTATACGCGTGTGTTTCATATTCAATTAGTTTGTGGGGGTGAAAGTGAAGGTGATAATTAATTTTCATATCGCTTTGTTTATGTGTTTGGCTTATTCCAGATTTGCTCCAAATCCTCCTTAATTCAATCCCAAATATCCACAAAAGTTGGCTAACCTTTGCTTAGTAAAATAATTTATTTTGCTCTTGAACCGCTTTCACTTTCTTACGCACAGCAAATAAATTAGCACTGTTTATTTACATCAAGGTAAATTATGGGGCTAAAAGCATCCCAAATTCTCAAAATTGTAAACTTTTGATTAGAAAGTAAATAGCCAACTTCCTAAACTCTACTAACACAGATTCCAGACAAATTCTTAAAATTGGATCAAAGTTTAGTAAATTAAATTGTGTCAAAAGCAGACAAAAGGTAACATGAACTTATTTTAAGATTGTTATTAAACTCTTTGAGCTACCTTAAAATTTTAGCAACCTGTCTGAAAAATGTTGTTATTTTGTAGAAAAATTGTGAAAACTTGTGACGTGTCCAAAGAAAGGGCTCAGAAATTGACCATTGTCACAGGGAAAGTGACGAAACATGACGAAAAATGGTCTAGACATAAAGTAATTATGATTTAAGAATAGGGACAAAAGCTATCAAAGGGAAAATCATGTACAATATTTTGTTCCAGAAATATCAATACCATTTAGTAAGAGTATATTTTGTGGGATGGTATTAGAGGCAATATATCACTGTGAGTGTGAGGGGATAAAATATGCATCATTTCAGCAACTTTCTCCAAGTATCCAGAAGGGACTTGGAAAGTGGATTAGTTAAATCGTAAACACATCATAAAGAGTAAACAAACAAAGCTATATAACTTCCCTTTTACGCATTGCGATATTCTTCAAATCCAAGTTGTTGTCTAAAAGCCTCCCGCAGACTTCTTCAAAGTCTACCCAAAATATTTTTCCCAAGAAAGAAAGTTATTGAAGGTGTAGTTGTCAGATTGTCTCAACTTGCCTCGTTTTGCCCCAAATAAAAGTAAGGTCTCAAATTGATTATTAGGAAGAAAAAACTGGTTTTACTAGCAAATAGTGGCAATTTTTTCAGCCAATTTTTGGCTGACGTGTAAAAGGAAGGCGGACGCTTTTCCTCTGGGATTTTAATTTAAGCTTTTGAGAGTTGGAATATGAGTCAAACGTTTTTAATCCCTTGCCAAGTCCAGCTCCAGCCAATAAAGTCACGTCTCCGTCAAAATATTTCTTATTTTGACAGTTGCTATTTGTTTTTCCCTTCAAAACAAAGTGAAATCCATTTATTCCGAATGATTGCTCTTAAAACTTAAGACCTTTTAATAACTTTTTGAGAGTAGTGAAGTGATGACAAATCTTCCAGGATCAATTTTCAGGAGGAAAAAACAAAATTTATGCTCTCTAACCTCTTAAAACACTTGGAAGATGAAAAGTTTCCATTTTGCATATTGTTTTCCAACATTTGTTTCCCTAAAGAAAGTGATTTAGTGCTTACAATTTTATTGAATCGGGACTTTTTGTATAAAAGGAGAGCGTGGGCTTGTTGTTTGGTTGACACGAGCGTGGAATTGAGATATTTGCATTGTTTGGGCTGTTTATATAAATATTATTCTTGGCCTGCAATTGCAATTTGTATTTGCCACAAAATTACTATTTGCTATCTCTTCCAGCTATTTCTGGATGAAAGAAAACCAATAAATAACCAAATTCTGTCTCACTTATGTTCCCCAAATACTTACATTAAGGGGCTCTGTCTGTCCCCACTTTTACAAATGGACATAGCAATTATGGAGCAAGTTTCGAACAATATTTTTGTGGTTGAAGGCACATGTCGGTTCCAAAAGGGTCAGAGGTGGACATTTAATCCGTCTTTTACTGCCACTTGTGTCTTTGGCTATTAAATAAACGTGTGTTTCCGGAATTTGTAATTCCGTCCTCTGCTTTTCCGCTTTGTTTGATTTTCATTAGTCGTCGAGTTTTGTATCAAGATGGGAAAAGTTGTTGGACTTTCCCCAATTAATACTTTCCCTCTTCTGTTTTGTCAGAGCTAATTAAAATCTCAAAATATTTTTACTGCAATCGTCAACTGGCTTAATTTAGACATAAAACCGTGTAATTATCAATGGACTGAGTTTCACTGAACTTTCACCTTTGAAAAGTGCGTCATTTGGAAGTTTCTTATTGAGGTCAACTTGGGATACTTAAATAAATTTTGTTAACGTTCTTGTTTCTCTCTGCTTCATGCAAAACAAATTATTTTGCTCTTTTACGAGTTGCGTAACTTGACAAATTGGCCCAAATGTTCCAAAGAACAAAGAGAACGCTAATTGCATTGGATGTTGATCCCAAATCTTTAATTAGTGTAATTTTCCAGACCACGCATTTGATCTTGACTTTTAAATACATTACATTGCAAATGGATGTAATCAAGTGGAAAATTCTATCAAAGAAGATTCTGTGGACAGACAAAAGCCTTGTTACCAAGATAAGATGACTGGCCAAAACGCAACCATTTTTTCCGTCTTTTGGCCCAGATCCTGAACTCGATTCCTTTTATTGGTCTGCAATAAAAATGGGACAAAGTTTTGGTCTTTGTGTGTAAATTTAAGAGATAAATTACAAATATAAGAAGAGAAAGTCCGGAGGGAGAAAAGGACAAATCGGTGAAAAATAACTTTCACCTGATTTTATTTTACGAGGTCAAAGTTTATTTTACTTTCTCCAGTTTCCTCACATAATAATATTTATTAAGATGTCAAAATTTAATGCGTGGTCACTTTTCTAGTCCAATGCGTAAAAGATGCGTAGCGTAAATCACGTCTTCCTTTGTCCTACTTTCTCCAGGGCAAAGTGAGAATGGGCTCCCCTTTCCCCAAAACATTCAATCCCTCCGCTTAATCTTTAATTCCTACTTACAAAATCTGTCCATATATTTTGACAAAATGACAATTTATTTTAGGTGTAGACTAATATATTTAATGTAATTGTAGTGTTATTGGAAAGTAAAAGGGGCAATTTAACCTGGCAATTTACTAGCTTATAATCAAAGGGTTTGGGATAAACAAAATTGGGTAATAATTGAAAGAGTGCAAGGGAGTGCAATTTGAATCTGTGCAAATTGGAACCCTCTGCTTTTGCAGTCAGTGCACAAAGTTCTCTCCCAGGATCAATCAAAATTCCAGCCAAATTATGCCTTCTAATTGTAATTGTTTGCGAACTGCTATTTATAAGCATTTAGCAAGTGAAGGTGACATTGCCAACAAGGACAAACTTGTGTATTTCATTACACCTTTTTAAATGGAGTTAGCTTATTATGGATGGAACTATGAACTATTTACTACATGACATAAGTATATTTATGTAATGTTCCAATAAGTTTATGCAATTATAAATGCAATTTAAATTTAAATCCGGAGCTAAAGAGGGAAACAATAAGGGAATGTAAATGTTTGGGCAATCAACCACAACAAAGCAAGACAAACAAATTAAAATTATCCAATCTCAAATTCCCAATCGTCGTGCTAATAATGAACGGAAACTTGCAGGATCTCAATCCAATTTCAAGCCCACCTCCAAACTTATTAAACGCTAAGTAAACAGTGGAAACAAGTTTACACATAATCTCAAAATTCCACTTAGTTCTGGAAATTTTCGATAAATCTATAAAACAAACGGACAAATATAGAAAAGCAAACATTTATTATTACGTCTGATTTTTATCAAAACTGTTTTGTTACACAATTATGGATGAAAGTGAAAGGAATGCGCACTTTCCCCATAAACTTGTTTTCTAATCCAATAAAAGCAGGAAGTTTGTTTGTAAATAGGACTCAACAGTTGATGTGTCCAATATCCAAACTTTGTTTCGAGAGAACAATGCAATATCATTATCAAGGGGCACAATTGACACATTTCAATTCTAATCCTCCAAACTAATTCATCCACATTCCCATTAAATTAACAAGGGATTTAAACATTTTGCTCTGGGTTTGCCCTAATTCCGAGAACAGTAATTAAGTCTATCGATTACTTTCTGCTGTAATAAAGAAATTGCGACGTCTGCATAAATTATAGACTATAATTTATAGGCTCTATAGGCATATTTATGTATATGTTGGAGAAAGTCGAAAGTACGGATTCTTATCTAAAGCTCAAGTGCAAGGTTTTTCCGTCATAAAAACATTTGAGGCTGGTTGCAATCAGCTTTTATTTATCCACCTTCTAATTTGTAGAAAGTTAATGTGGGCAAATGATGGAGGAGGGAAATGGCTGTTGTTGGGTCATCTGCCAAATCCTTGCCAAAGTGCTCGCTTTTATTACATCACTTGCTTTTAGTCATCCACAAAGCAAAGTTTGGCCATCCGTCTGTTCAAAGAGGATGCTCAAACAACAAAGGTCGGATATCTTTTCTATTATTAAAACAGAGCAAGGTTAAGGACTTAAGGACGCCTTTTACTTAAAAAGGTGTTTGCAGACGTGCAAATTAGAGCTTAGTCTGTCCTAAATTTTGAAGTGGGAGATCCGAGAGTAAATGCAACTGATCCCTTCGTGTTCTTGAGACCAGACAAATTCATTTGCTCTGACGAATACAAAGTGGAATTGGACAAAGGTCATAGAACATACAAAGAGCAAAGTCCAAATTCCATTCTTTAGAACAAAAAAAAAGAGAAAGTAGAGAAAGTTTGAGCGGAAATGATTCCATTTGTTTTCATTACAGAAATGCAGCGACTATCGAGTATCGGATAAAAAGAATTATCCAACATTTGCACGAACACTTCCTCCCTCTTCCAAAGTTTCAAAAGTAAGTTTGAATTCTGAATTTATTGGTGAAAAATGTACTTTTGTTTCATTTTTCCTTAGGCCGTTGTAGCTCTTTTGAAGCATTTTCACTGGGATCAAATTGTGCTGGTGATGTGTCCCTCCACGAGAGTCCGATGGTTCGGGGCTCTCATCGATGCCTTCACCGTAACATTCACCTCGTCCATTAGCCCTCTTTGTACAAATATGTTTATTTATGTTTCCAGAATTTGGCTGGACAGCACAACATTAGCATAACGGATCACCACAATCTGCCAGATTACATCCCAGATTATTCCGAGAATATGACCAAAATAGTGGACAGGACTTTTGAGAGGACGAGAGGTAATGTGCAAACATTTTTATGCCTCCTTTCACCAACTTAACTTTGGCCAAAGGGCATAAAAACTAAACTTTCCTTAATCTAATTAATTTACAAAGTTTCTCACGCCACAGCCACAACTCATAATTAAGTGTGTCAAGTTAATTTTGGCTGACAAAGTGTCGTAAGAATTTGGACAATTAATTCTGAGTTGTCCACCTTTCTTGGAAATTGTGTTATACAATTTACGTCTAAGTTGTTGAATAAATTCCTCCGCACGTTTCTGCCACTTGGAAAGGATAATATTTGAATAGGAAATTTAAGTGTGTCAATTGTATCCTTTCTTTGCACTGATCTCCATCTTTTCACAAAACTTTCCTAAAAATTACAATAAAATAATTCCCAGTTGACTTGCAACGCGGAAGTAAAACTCTTTTTTTTACATTTGCATCAAAGTTTCTTCTTTTCCTTGCCTTTTGGGCCAAAGGAAGGATATTTACCTCGGCATTGTTAAAGGCAACTGAACTCGTCACAATTGAAATCAAACGCAATAAAAGTTATTGTTGTGTAGTGAAAGCAGAATACAATTTCTCAGTTTGCCTCATCTTATTGTTATTCCCCATTCTGCACGTCTTTCTCTGGAGAAGTCTTTGTCGGGGCAAACTGAGACGACGTCACTACGTCCCTTTGCAATGGACGCTTCCGTGTTTATTTTGCCCTCCCAACTTTAGTGATATGCTACAATTTTATTGTGATTTGAGACTGATTAAATTGATTTCGTTTTATTTATTTGCTTTCCCAGTTTACGTGTTTATCGGGGAACATCTCGCCCTCGTCCATTTGGTGAGGGCAATGGCCGTCAAGGGTCTTTTCGACAAGGGAGAATATGTCGTCATCTCTGTGGACGATGAACGAAACCTCGTCAACTTTTTTAACATTGGTGAGTGCTTTAAGATGGTTTTACCCACAAGCAGTTTTTTAAGGAATGAACGTGGTTTGCAGATTACCTGGACCCTTATCTGCCAAACGGGACAGTGGACATGATGAAGGCGTACAGATCTGTCCTGAAACTTGTCCTTACACATCGATCAGATAAATTTGCGTGAGTTTTTTTGATGCAGCAAAAAGTTAAATTGGCCAACTGTTGAATGCTTTCTCTTTTTACAGGGAAATTGAGGAACTTGTGGCTCAATATTCAAGAAAAGCTCCATTTTGTCTCCCATATATTAACAAGATTTTTATGGATTCAAAGGTAATTACTTTAATTTATTTGGGGTAATTAAAAATCTGCCCAAGTTCTACTTTATCGTCTACCCCTAAATATATCAAATCCGTATCTTCGTCAGATGAGCCACAGTTGGAATTTGCACAAGGTTTGACTTCATAGTTGTAGCCGTAGTCTGCAAATTGGGAAAATTTGTTTGGTAGCTTTCGAAATTTTGTTGGCATTTTTGGAAGTTTTCTTGGGTTTTTGGACCAATTTATTGGTCTTCCAATTTTGGCAGTTGCATACGCGTTATCAGTTACCATTGAGCTTCGTTCCAATTTTGGACGATCTGGTTTCGCATTTGTTATGATTGAGCAGCCAATGCACGTTACAAAACTATTATGCTCCTTTTCCAACTTTTCTGGCCATTTCTCAGCACTTGCATATGCATTTTCAAATACAACAGAACTTTCCGCATTTTCCCGGAATTTTTGAAAATTTGGGTAATTCCTGAGCCATTTTGAGTGTGGAGAAACTGAAGCCAATCCACTTTTTTGTATTTTTTGTGGGAGTGGTCTTCCGTCAAGTCCAACTTCAAATTCGTTAGAGTCTAGACCTGAATCTGGAGCTGCCAAATCGATCACTGACAAAAATATAAATAAATTCAAAATTTCGTTAGAGAATCTAAAAAAAAAGACCTCGAGTTTCTCCCAAAACTTCTCCAAAGCCCTTCCATCTGGGGTCCAAAGGTCCCCAGTTTGGGATTTTTGCAGGACGTGCATTAGCATGAAAGTTTTTAGCTGAAAAAAACGTTTCAATTAGGTTAATTAATTATACTTTAGAACATATTGCTTTCACCTGCTTTCTCTGTAAATTTCTGAAGCCATTTCGGTCCTTTTCCATTCACAAGATTTGAGCAAACAAATATGGTAAAAAAATATATGAAAAGTTTCATTGTGATAAATATGTTGAATAACTGAAGCTCGATAAATATTTGAGGAAATCGACGAAACGAAACGAGTTGAAGGTAAATAAGTAATTAAAGTTGAAGGAAGGTTAAATTGTCCAACACAATTAACAATACAATAAAATGAGACACTCGTTGCTTTCACCTTGAAACATCTTTTGTTCCATTTGTAAATCGGCTGGTGGCAAATTTTTCTGGAGAATTTCCATTTCCATGAAAATGCTTCATCTCCACTTGTTCCAATTGAGATGGATGATTGTGTATTGCGTAGGTGCCTGTGGAAGCGGCGTATTTGTACGACGCCGTGATGATTTATGCGGAGGCACTCAAAGGGGCTTTGGCAGATGGAGCCGACCCAAGAAACGGGACAGAAGTGCTAACCAGGATTAAAAATCAGTGGTACCACTCAATACAGGGTCATGATGTATGTTAAAACCGACATGATATGTATGTCACGATTGACGTAAAATGACGAATGGTGTTTGTGGACAGGTGCGAATTGATGAGAATGGGGATGCGGAGGGGAATTATACCGTCATTTCGTTGCTGCCGTTAAATGCCTCTGCGTCCTTTGATTTTGGATCCAATGAAACTTACGACGTTTGGGACGCGGAGAAAAATGAGACGATTCGAATGGCCATGCAACCCGTCGGCTATTTTGTACAGACCCCAAATAACAAGGATGACATCGGGGTGAGACTCCTATTTAATATATAGATATTATGCAATATCATGGAATATTTTGGACCAAATACAAAATGAGGCAAATTAAGATTTCTCATGTTGTAACTTTTGGATCTCAGTTCCACTACTTATTGATTACACCAATTTGGCTTAATTGCAGGTGTTTCAGTACAACAATGCCTCTGTGCAGATTCAGTGGGTGGCGGGTCATCCCCCGGCCTCTGAGCCAGAGTGTGGATTCGACAAGGAGAAATGTCGCTCGAAGCCCGACTGGAGAATTTTTGTCTTTTCATCAACATTTGCGTCAATCTTTCTCGTTGCACTCATTCTGGCCGCAAGGTATCAAATCAAATAAATCAATTGGGAAATTGAAGAGTGAGACAGCTTGTCGTCATTCTCGCACTATGTCCATTTCAAATAACGATTTTCATTAAGCGAGTTGTGCTCCAAATTTTATTATAAATTGTCCTACTGACTGACAAATAAGCCTTTGAATTTTAACACAATGTGATTTCAGTTGATAATAGATTGGAAATAAGGAAGTTGGTCTGTAAGATGTAAGATTGTAGCAAAAAGTAGGAAGTTTATTGTTTTTACAACCCAAAAGTTGCAGAATCCTCAGAAACTTCCTTTATGCTCATTGTAATTGGCCAGTCTCTATTTTTTGCTGGGAAGTTGTAAAATGGGAAAAGTCTGGACGGGAAAAGGGAAGACGTGACATTATTATGCATCTAGATCAGTCTAAAAATGGTGTTCAAGTTCACAAAATTTGTTTGCGTTGTCCTACTTTACACAAACTTTTTGAGATTTGATATTTCGACAGTTGACAAAAGTTGTTGCTCTTTCAAGGAAAATGTATTTCTTAGGATTAGATGAGGCAAGTTGAGACTGTTTGTTCTTTCAGACACTACCGTTATGAGCAACGTCTGGCCTGTCTCTTGTGGAAGATTGACATGAGGGAAGTTGTCCAGATTCCACTGGGGCCACTCAACGAGCCTTTGAAGGGGGCAAAGAGCACGATGGCCCTTTGTCGCCAACTTTTGGGTGCAACGACGGTGGAGCCAGAGGCCCCCTTGGAACTGGCCATGAAGAAGTCGTACACTCGGATAGGATTTTATAAAGGGATGGTCGTCGCAATCAAACCAATTGCTAAAAAAAGTCTTGATCTCACTCGAAACATCCGCAAGGAATTGAAACAGGTATTCTTTGAACTTTGAATTGCTTCATATGTTAAGTTTATTTTCAAAGTTTGCAACATATCTTCATTTCTTGCATTTTTTTCAAGTGCTGTCGAGTTGATGGCAGAAATTGAAACAACTTGCAACTGCAGTTTTAAAATAATCTCAATTTTATGAATGTAAATTGTTTCATTTCGCATTTTATACTTTCAATTTGCATTTTTTATGTGAAATGTCTTCGATTGGACTCATCTCGACTTTAGGGCTTGTTTTATTATACAAATGCAATAAAATTGCAATCATTGGAAATCATTGAGATAAAAAATTCTGTAGAAAATGGCAATTTTCAATTTGTACCTTTGATCGATTTGATCATTCGAGTTTTATGCCTTGATACCTGCTCAATTTTGTGTATGCAAATATTATCTTTGTAAACTGCTTTTTTTACTTTCTCCCGTAAAAAGTTGAATGTTTTTTTAGATCCGTGAGTTTCGGCACGAGAACATAATCCCGTTTATCGGGGCTTCAGTGGATCACGGGAACATTTGCATTCTGACTGCATACTCCGCGAGAGGAAGTTTGGAAGATGTGCTCCAAAATAAGGATTTGCATCTTGATAAAATGTTTCTCGCCTCCCTCGTCTTCGATCTTATCAAGGTATGCCGATGAATACACTTTAAGCCTTAATTTCTTCTCCAAATTAATTTTAGGGGATGATTTATCTGCACGACAGTGAAATTGTGTCTCACGGGAATTTAAAATCATCAAATTGTCTTGTGGATTCGAGATGGGTCTTGCAAATCGCGGATTTTGGTCTGCATGAATTTAAAGGTAGCTAAAATTTGAAGGACAAATTACATCCTTCTTCAATGCATCTTTATGACTAAACTTGATTGTTAAGCTGGACAAGAGGTCCGACGCGACATTGGATCCCGAATAAAAGAAGAGCGGAAGCTGCTTTGGAGGGCTCCCGAACTGTTAAGGGACCCCGCACTTTATGGCCCCCGGGGGACTCAAAAGGGAGACGTCTATTCATTCTCAATCATCCTCTACGAGCTGATCGGAAGGGAAGGTCCCTGGGGGAAAACACCACTATCTGTCACAGGTACCACTTATTAGACAAAATGTGTGTGTCGAAATCACTTAAACCCTAATTTTCAGATATAATTGAGCGTGTGACACATCCAAAGGACGGGAACTATCTGCGACCGGCGACGATTCATCTTGAGATCAGTGAGTCTGTGCTCAAGACGCTGTTGGCCTGTTGGGAGGAGGACCCAGAGGCACGACCCGATTTCAGGTACATTCGGGTCAGACTGAAGGAGATGCAGACGGGACTGTAAGGGAAACTAAGTTTAAAAAAAAAAAAAAAAAACCAAATGACAATTGACTTAAACTCTCTCTCTTTAGGAAGCCAAACATTTTCGACAACATGTTGTCCATTATGGAGAAGTATGCTTGCAACTTGGAAGATCTCGTCCAAGAACGAACGACGCAACTTGTGGAGGAGAAAAAGAAGACTGATGCACTTCTCCACAGAATGCTCCCAAAGTAAATACGCCTTCAACTTTATTTATTGTTACAATTCCTCATTGTTCTTTTTCTCAGGTCAGTTGCAGAATCTCTTAAACGAGGGGCGCCCGTGGAAGCCGAAAGTTTTGACTCGGTGACCATTTACTTTAGTGATATCGTAGGATTTACAGCTCTTTCGGCAGTTAGCACTCCGATGGAGGTCGTGGAGCTGCTAAATGATCTCTACACTTGCTTCGACTCAATTATCTCGAATTATGATGTGTATAAAGTGGAAACGATTGGGGATGCTTACATGGTGGTATGTAACCAAAAATAAAATTGCCAAGATTTTCCTCTAAAATTTGCGAAATTTTAGGTCAGTGGGTTACCCATCCGAAATGGGAATCAGCACGCTGGAGAAGTGGCCTCCATGGCCCTTCATTTACTAGATCGAATAAGAAATTTCGAGATAAGGCATCGACCTGGAGAAAGACTTAAGCTTCGAATTGGCATTCATTCCGGTATCCTCCCAATAATCCTCTTATCTAGTAAATTAGTCTAATGTCATATTTTGATGAAGGTCCTGTGGTGGCGGGGGTTGTGGGGCTCAAGATGCCACGCTACTGCCTCTTTGGCGACACCGTCAACACGGCCAGTCGGATGGAGTCCAACGGCGAAGCCCTCAAAATACATATTTCAGACGTCACACATTCCTTGTTGCAAACTTTGGGGGGCTATTACTACACCGATCGGGGAATCATACCAATCAAGGTCAGAACTCTTTCATACCAATCCCTACATAATTTCAACTTACTAGCCACACCCACTGAGTTTGGGTTGTTGAAAGAATATTTGGGGCGATTTGAGATTGTCCTAGATTACTGTTGATATTCATTGATTGTCCTGAATTTCAGGGGAAGGGAGAGATGCGAACATTTTGGTTGACTGGCGAAGATCCTTCCAAATCTCGGAGGAATTCTACGGAAGATGATCCAAATACTATTTCCACCTCCATGCCCACAAACAACAATTACAACGAATGTGGCTGCGGCACTTGCGGAGAAACTCCAGGTAAATTACACATACTAATAGAAGAAGCCAATTTCCCAAATAATAATTCCATATCCCTTGTAGATGACAACTCTACGGAGCAAATATCTGCCATCGTCCCCAATAATGAACAACTGCCAAACACAAAACTGTTCAAACCAACAACTTGGCTATTAGCAGAAACGAATGGCAAATTGGTAACGGGCGTAATAAATGAGTGAATAAGTACAATTTAATTATTGTTTGTGTAAATTTAGGAGGGTGGAGGTTTAAAGAAGGCTTTGGGGGGTCGCTACGTCAGTTGCTCCAACGTATTTTCCGAATGCAAAGCAAATATTATTAAGGAGCTGAAGAAATCTGGGGGAATTGTGCCAAATGGTTCCAATCGGTTTAGATCCGCTCCAATTATCACTTTTATAGACAACTCAAACCCGTACAATGCGAGTCCGGGATATTCATACGAAGAACCAAAATTTGTCTAGTCCCCAAATATCAAACATCTCTTCAAGCTTCTATCTAAAAAAACGTAGATGCAGTAAACACAAATAATTTTAAGGAAATGTGAATTTAATTAAGCCAGAAGACTGCATTGTGGTATTATTTCATAAATAAAATACGTATGTGATGAACAAGTATTAAATTAAATTATCTAAATGCTAAATATTTTTAATAAATGTCATTCTCCGAAATTTGTTTTAACGTAGGCTTAAAACAATGTAATATCGAATAATGTCATCTCGCTTGGGTTAGAAATTATAATTGTAAACAATCATTCATTTAATATTTCAAATTATAAATAAAATCGGATGCAATGCAAAGATTTGAATTGATTATTTGTGGATTAAATGAAGAATGAATCTGGAAATGCTTGAGTTTGCGAGTCCCTCAGCAATTGAAAGCAGCTCTCAAATTGACTTAACTTTAGTTGTTGCTGTTCGTTCCTCGCTTCATTCATTCACTTGGAAGCTTCTCATCCGCCAACTCCAACAATTACAAATTGCAAGCCTAAAGATAGCAGTTAAACTTCAATTTCCATCTTTCTTGTTAACCCTTTACGTTCTGCACGGTCAACTCTTAACGTTTTTTTTATAAAAAAGAACCCAATCTCACTTTCAAACTGGCACTAATAGCACTTTAATTTCCCAAAGTTGCAAAATTTAATCGGACAAAAATATAGCCATTAAAAATAAATTGCGAAAGAGTGGATTAAAGTTATTTGACACTTTCCCTAATTTTAATTAAATTGCTGTGATTAGTGTCATCTTTTTAATCGAAGATTCACCTCAAAACCTAAAAAGCTAATTTAATTTAACTTTGTACAAACCCAAAAATAGTTTTGCAAATTAAGTTGTAAAGATAAACAAGTTGAAGTGGATGACATTTTCATCATATTGAGACAATTGACCCAAAAGTGGCTGCAAAATAAATGGATCATCTTCAATTTGTTGTTTGAAAAGTGAATGTTATAGAATTTGCATTGCTTAGGGTCAAGTTTAAGTATTTGCCCTAAAATTGACATTTGCATATTTTAAAATTTGCACTTGTCACTTCAATCTAAAGACAAATGCAACAAAGTTTTTTGCTCAGATTTTCCCCTGAAACGTGACTTTTGGCCAAATTGTAGTTTCAACTTAATTTCAAAATGAAGGAGTTGTTTGTGTTGACAATTTGTGCATTTTTTGTTGTAAATGGAACTCACAACATAGGAAATGGAAATGAGCAAAGTTTTGGAAATGGAACAAGCAGAAATAAAAGAAATACTGGAAATCCAAATAGTCCTGAAAGTAAGGAACTTTATTTTTTCTTAGGCGAGACACAAAAGTAATTATTTTCAACTGCATTGCAATTGCAATATTTATTATTCAGCCAAGCAAAACATTGCATTTTCGAAACGATTAAACCAATATTACAAATTCTTTGTTTGCTGTTAAACCAAAAATGGAGCTGCAATTCCAAATTAATTTTGACAGGTTCAACTGAATTGCATAAATTTCCATTCTAAACAATGATTAACATTTTGCAATGAGAATGAGAACTAGAGAAATAAATGAATTAGTTTTAATCCACGTCAATGACTTTATCATGCCATCAATTTGTTAATTTGCCATTGACTTACGAGTTGAGCGTGAGAGTTGAAACTACTTGAAACAAAGTGCAGACTTTTGTGGTGAAATTCATCCGTTCGTAAAATTTCTAATCCAAGTTATGTTTTATTTTTAATTGGTATTAAAATTGAAATGACATTGGAAATGCGCCGGAAACATTTTACAATTAAATGACTGATTAAATCTTTAAAGATTCTTAATTATTTCCACCTACATGAATCTACATTTACATTGTTTATGTTGGTCAGCATAAATTGTCAACAAATTCAAGGCTCGCCAAATTTAAAATAACTTGATCTCATGCAAAAATAAATCAATTAATAAATAGAATTTTAACTTAGCCTCAGTCCCTTCTTATCTTTTGCCCTAAAAAGAGTCGAGATCTTTATTTCCTTTGTTCTCTTTCACACGTAAGATTTTATTAATACACTTAAACCAAGGCTTAGGTTCTTTTATATTGTTTTATTCCCTCAAGGCTTGGGACAAAAGAGGAAGGAAACTCATTTAACGCAGCGATAAAAATAATTTTAATTGCCGTCATTTAATAGTGGTCAAAATAAATTAAAAGTTATGTATCTCTATAATTTATTAATTAGTAAAATGTTGGACTGTTCAATGTTGAAAAATCTTGTTTTTTTGTAAAAAAAAATGTGAATGTAAATATGTAAAAAATAATTCCTTGACCCAACACAACAAAAATATAACAAAGTGCAGATAAATCTAGACAAACAAATTTAACTCCGGGAGATGGATTTAATATTCAAAGTTGTGGATAATTTAACAAATGTGAGTCTCACGATCGATGCCAATCTTCAAAAATCACCAAAGCCATCAAAAAAGTCCATAAACAAACAATTAATGATCATTTTAAGTAGCCTCCCCTTTTGACTTTTGTACGTGACAATTAGCAAAGCGTTGTCAAATGTGTTGAATCGCACACGAACTTAAATAATAATTTATCTCGAATTGATTCATGATTTAATTTTGCTCACGTCTCATCCTCAAACGTGTCAAAGTGGTTGTAGGTCGAAGGGAAGCAACAAACAACTCTTTGTCTGTAGGCGGACGCAAATGTTAATAATTTTATTATTATATTAAATAATTGTTGTGAATGAATCCTAAATTTGCTGCATCCAAAAATGTATTTGACGAAAGGTGTTCACGTAACGCAAAAGATGATCCATTAATTACTCTGTCAACTGTAAGAAATGCAGTTTGTGGCCTATTTGCGACAAACTGCATAAAAATGCAAAGATTTATATGGCAAAGAGGTAATTTAAGAATTCTCAATCTGCCTCTAGTAAATGCATTTTTGTATCTTTGTGATTTATGGCTGAATTTAAGGTAGTTTGAGTGAAACTATATTTATTTGGATTGGCTTGCATTGAACTGATTAATTTTTTGTCATTTGTGGTTCTTAATTTCTGAAACTTTTGAAATTTTGTGGTTATATAAATTTTCTACTTTTGTTACAATTGTCGCAAATTGTCATTCAAGCGAATCCAGGCTAAATACTGCCAATAAATTGATGTCAAAACGAAAACGTTTTTTTCAATAGTCTGAAAGTAAAAATAAAATTGGCGACATTAAATTTTTGCTAATTGATTTGCACTTGTAAAAACGCCTTAGAATAATTTTATTCATGTTTAGAATACAATGCAAAATGACAATAAAATTGTTGTTAGCCTCACAGCACATTATTGATTATGGGAAATTGTTCCACGATTCGATAACAATGAAATTAGCCAAGAAAAAATAGCTACAGCCATCAGAGATAATAAATAGTGGCAAATTATGTAATTTGCTCCCATCAACAAGATCATCACGAAAATTAAAATGTTCAAGGGAGAGGTTCCCAAATTTTATTTGGTGACAAAATGTAACAATGAAATGTCTCAACAATCACAACAATTTTTCCTCAAAGCTTGGAACAAAAGATTTTCTGGAGAAAATTTTCCGGTTTTGGATTGCATAATAAAATGCCTGACTAATTACTAATTTGCTATAAACAATTGCTCTAATTTTGGGCGTATGCCAATTGCAGTGCTTAAGGTCAAATTTTTTCCTCAAACACATTTGCAGAATGGTCAACTCTCATTATTATCCAAACACGTCTTTTTATTGTTTGTCTTAAATAAAGTCGGAAGTTTTATTATAATCTGGAGTTAATTGGTGGGAGGCAATTTAAGGAGCAATTGAGAATATGAAGCTTTTAAGTGAATCGTGAGCTTTTAAAGGCTGAGAAAGTTTAATTGATTTATATAACAATTTGTAGTTCATCCAGCAGTTCATGGTTTTTTGGGAGTATTTGCAGTAAAATGATCTCAATATTCCAAATTAGAAAAGAGCCCCTCCCAGCCCTCAAACCACTATTTACTATTATCATTAGATTTGGGCTCTGCACCTTAAAAGTCTGATTTGTGGTTGACATTGAAATTGGGCATAATTATTCCGCTTCTCGATCATTGATAGTTATATAGCTCCAGCTATTTCAATTATTTGTAACGCAGCAGGTGAATAAGTTATGGATGCTTGTAATGTGTGTCACAAAGTTAACACAACAAGACGCCAACTTAATCACTTTCTGATATTTTATCCCTCTTTTATATTTCACTCCTTTGGAGTTGGTGCAGCAAAAAATGCAACCAGAAGATTTATCACTAGAAGATAATAGAGCAATTGATCCACATTATTTATAAGTCATAATTAGCATTAAATTTATGCAGAGTTCCAGTAGCAATTTAAAGGCGTTGACTAACAACTTTTGTTTTGAAGATGAAATATTTCCTTCCTCTTTGTCCTTTTTAATCCAGATCAATCAAAGATCAATGTTTGTGTATCATTTCGTTTGATATCAATTCAATGTCATTTATGATTAATTATGAAGTGACAATGCTAAACAACACGCAGAAAAATCTATAAATATTTCCCATTGTTCCAAAGACATTTTAAAAATATATGTTAAAATGCTGCTAAAATTAGTTAAAAATTATGCAACGGCTGGTCAATTAATTGCAGCCGTTTTAATTTGTGTCGCATTCTCTTTGAGTAATCAAGCAATTTAACTGACCCAAACTCACATTAAATTTAGCCATTATCCCTCATAATATAACTTGCATAATAAATTGCAATTGCATGCATTTTACAAAATAAGCAATTTCCGATTAAATGTGACTCACAATTTAAGGGTTGGTATAAAAAAGTAAAAAATTAAGCTACAATTTAAATAACGAGCCTGTCGTTTGCAAAATATTGCAATTTGAATTAAAGCGAACAATTGAGGTGATTGAAACTTGTATCAATTTCATAGCAAAAAACGTCAAAATATTTACACGCGTGTCTTATTCTTAAAAAGCAGAAATAGATTGCATGCATCGCAATTTCAATTCTTTCGTTTACAAACAGGAAATTTTCAAATGCAATGCAACAATAATAAGCTTGAGCAGTCAACAATGGAAATCACATCATTTTTCTAAATTAATTGACTTGAATTTTATTTAATGCCATTTAATTAATAGCTTTTGCTTTCGTTGATTGAAATTGAATGGTGTTAAAAATTAAGCTTCAATGAATATAGCGTTTTCTACGCCTTATTATTTACAATTTTTACGAAAATGCAAAAGTTACTCTAATTTTAGTATTTTAGCCCTTTGTCGGAATCACAAATGAATGATGCTCTAATTTTACAATTTTGTAATTTCCAGGTCTGCTGGCGTCCTGTCAAGTGACCAATCTTTTGTTGTATCAAGCACTCGCCCAACAACGACAAGTCAACGCAGTTAATTCCAACCCCTTGCTCGCCCTCGCTTCAAACCTCAATCTTCAGGGACTGGGCTCAAATTTACCCCTCCCCTTAGGTCAAAGTCAGTTAGGCCTAGGGCAAGCCAATTTCCTAGCCCCCAATCTCATCTTTCCATCCCTTACGACCTATACAACGACCTCAACTTGGGTGACAAAGATGACAACGGAAAATGTTGTTACAGTGCCTTTATTATTCGGAAATCGACAATCACTAACCACAATCACTCGGACAAAGATTGTGGATCTGACGACATCGGAAGTGAAGACGTTGACTGGGACTGTGACGCCGACAGTAGCAACTCCGGCGATTTCCCCCACGTCAACTGCGCTGTCCAGTGTTGAAGAGATTGTGCCAACGCCAACTGCTGCGTTTTCAGTGCCAGCTGCATATGAGGATGTGTCCAAGGGAGAATATGACGCTTACGAAGAACCCGTCCAATACCAAGTAAATGACGTTCAGGAGGAAAAAGAACGGCGCTCGTCTGTGCCAAGTAAAAAGACATATGAACCAGTCGCAACTTTAAAACCTGTTCAAAAATCCCGTGGCTCTGTCACGTACACCGAAAAGAAGCGAAAAAAATCTTCCCCAAAAATTGAGGAAGTTGAAGATCAACGAAAGTTTATTTTGAAACCAAAAAAAGCGACGACTCCAGCTCCAGAATATGATTACTATTCATATGCTCAAGCCCCCAAAAGCAAAAAGAAGGCAGTTTCTAATTCCTATGTTCAACCGGAAACGTTTTACGATCGACAATACGGATCAACTCAAGCCCAAAACGAGGAATATCCGGAAGATGACTACGGCTCTTACGCCCGAAGACTCAAACGTGGAGAACAAGTGGAAGAGGAATATGAAGAAGTGCCAAGAGAACGAGAGTATCTTTTAGAGCCCAGCTATGATGGAGACCACTCGGGATCTTTTGGGAGGGTGGAGCAGTGTCCACCCGCAGGGACAGTGACGTTGACGCTGACATCCACAGAAATCAGGACAATTACAAAGTTTTTAAAGGGACAGACTCAAGCTTCAACTACGGTACGGAATTTTGTGCCTGCGTCAGCAAGCAAAAGTTTCAGTCCAAGTTCAACTCGAAGGGGAACTTATAATAATAAAAGAAGAGAGAGCAACAACTTTGAGAGTAATCCATTAGCAAATTACGAGAATTATGGAAGTAGCACAAGTGAAAGGAGTGAAAGGAGTCCACAGGGGACGACGGGGGATCCCAGGGCACAAATTTTAAGGAGGGGAAGGACGCGATATAATCCTGAAAATGAGTACAGGGGTTGAGTTAGTTAATTTAGATACTGCTCTTAGAGAATAAAACTGATTATGTTTTTATACTTTTTTATTATTATGTTTTTAAATGCGAGCATTATAATTTAATTAACCATTATAATAATTGTACATTTTAAATTACTTACAGGTAAAAATAAATAGTGTCATATCGCATTTAAAACTGAAAATGTTTCATCAAGTTTTATTTCTGTATTACAGAGAACCGATCAAAAAATCACACAAACTGAGTAAATTTCGGGTAGTATCTCCTACGTACAACGTATAAGTAGCATCCTTTTATAGAACAGGAACAAGAAAAAAATGGAAGGAGGACAAAGTAATATTCAATTACCAAAAAGTAAAGCGTTATATCTTCAGTCAAATTCAGCTGCAAAAATCAAAACAAATTAAAATGGCACTCATAGACTCTAAAAATATATAATTTAATAAACTCTCACCATAATCAACTCGCTGCCGCTTGCGAGTTTTTACTGTGTAATAATCTGAATCACTGCTCGCCCCCGCGGCTTCTTCCCCCTCATCCTCATCAAAATACCCGATATCGGGGCCCATTTCTTCGTTTCCGGAATTATTCCCTTGATCTCCCTGCTCATCGTCATCCGATTCCCATCGACGTGGCATCCGTTTCGGCATAGGCATCGACATCCGAAGTCTTGGAGTGAAGTCTTGGAGTCTTACATCAATCTCTGAGTGTGGACTGATTGGAGTTGACGATTGTTGGCGACTAGAAGACATGGAGCCCAACGCTTCTGTTCGAGCGGAAGAAGATGTGGAAGCAGAAGTCGTAGTTAATGACCCACTTATATTTCCAATTACACTGCGAAGTTTAGGTTTTGGGATTGAATTACTTGTACTAGATGTAGATTTTGGCGGATATTCCCCATCTGAAGAAGACGAAGATGAAATGCGGAGGTTAGATTGGAAAATCTTTTTTTGAGAATTTTTATCCCGAGAGACTTTTACAATAATGGACTTTACTCTTTTTGGTTCTGCTCTTGCTGAAGCGGTATTACTAGTCGATGGCTCATCAGAGCTTTTGACAGATCGTTGCTTCTTTTTGGGCTCTGATTTAGTCTCTTTCTTTTTTATTCTACTTTTATCACTCTTTTTGCTCTTCTTTTTTCGCACCTTTTTTGGACTTAAAAGCGAAAGCTCATCATCGGAAATTGAAATGTTGAGATCAATATCAGAATTTAGCGACATAAGCTCTTCAGAGTCATCTTCCATTAAAATCGGTTTAACTTTGGTAGCGGCTGCAGAAGAACTTGGCTTTTTGCTGGATTTCCGATTAGAAATCATTTTAGATTTTAGATTGGGCATACTCTCCTGCTTTAATTCTGATTTTTTCTCAGTCTTTTTCTTGTGCTGAGACCCTTTCCGACATTTAGATGATTTTTTGCTGGAAGATTTTTCTCTTTTGTCCCCTCTTGGCTTTAAATCTGAATCTTCTGTTTGAGAAAGTGCAGCTTGGAATTGATCTTCGGGTGATGGAGGAAGATAAAAACGTTTTCTAGGCGGCGGAATGATTGTAGAAAAGTTGATGGCTGATGACGGACCAGCCATTGGCATTGAGGATTCTCCAGTCTATTAAAGAAATTAATTTATCACCATTTTTTTAAACTATTTTTAAAAGAAAAACTCACATTGTGAAATGTTTCCGAAGCGATTTCAATTCGATTGGGCCGAATGTTAAGTGAGATCTCTTCCTCCTCAGAATCAGATGAAGAGAGAGTAATAACTGCCAATGGGGGCTTTTTAACTATTGGGTGTACTCCAAGGAATTCGCAGTCTTCAATATTCACTGGACTCGAAGATCTGGTGACGGGCACAATGGATGGTTCTGATGGCCGATTTACAAGATTTAACCCCATGCCATTTGATGCTTCTGGAGGAAATATTCGAATTTGCAAAGAAGATGAAGAGTTGCTGTTGGAGCGTACCCCAGAAGAAGAAGAATAAATTCGAGCCTGTAATTAACAAAATAAATAAATAACTATTCTGCTTTAAAATAATTTGTTTTCTAAACGAGAGGCGTAAAAAAATTAAATCATACATTTGCCGTTAGTACGGGAGGTGTTGGCGGATTAAATGGATAGGGTACAAATGCTCCGACACCTGCGGCATAAGGGCCTGGAAATCCTAGAGCGGAGGGGTCTGGAAGCTGGGTAACTCGTGACGCTCTCTCCCTTCGCCGTTGTTCAATCTGGTCACGCAATGTTAATATTGGAAAGTCAGCGTTTGTCAGTGGTCGATTTTCTCGAGTCGAGTTATCCTAAAATATATAGCAAAACGAATGAAATCACTGTAATTTTTGTCATTGTTAAACCAATGACTTACTAAAGAAGGAGGCGGTGAATGCGCAATTCTTGGATATTCTTCTTGGAGTCTTGGATATGGCGAACGCCGTCCGTCTTCCGGATCATAATTAATTGATGCAGAGTTCGAGTCTCTCCTGTCTCTCTCTCGCATATACCGATTAAACTCACGTTCCACTGCATTTTCCATCTCCTCTCGGCTTAAACTTCTACGCCTCGTTCGGTTTGGTGCGACATAAGCGCCCGAGCTGCTTGAACTCAAATTGTTCAGGTTTACTTGCGGCTCTAAAACTGGCATTTCAGGATCAGGTCCAGTTCCACCATTTCTTAGACGGTTCACTTCGTTGTCGATGGCATTCAAGGCGTTTTCAATATCCTCGGAGTTAAAGCCGAGGTGAGGAGTCGTATGAGTTCGAGGTTGAGGTAAAACTGGGTTTTCAGTAAAAGATCTGAGAGCTTCTTGATTAAAGTAATCAGCAAGTCGTCGTTGTCCGCCATTTCTATTAACCCCTGAATTGCGATTGTCTGGAGATGTCGAATCATCTGCAATTGAAGTTTTTTATTATATTTTATTAGGTTAATTTATATTTTTTTATTCGATTGACTCACCATCAATTACGATCTCTGTAGGTCTTAAATTTCGAGTTGAACGTCGTCGACGATTAGTTTGATGTTCCTGTCCTTCCTCGTCATCCGAGTCTCCCAAAGTTACAAGGACTGGGGAGTTTAGTCTTGAATCCCGATATGATCGGGAACCTGAGTTGGAGCTAGTTGCAGTTGAGCTCGATTGGGGTGCCGAATACTGAGCTGTCCGATCATATTCTTCCAATCGCATCCCAGATAATACAAAGTAGTAGAATTCATGTTGAAAATGCCTCGTTTTTGATCCCAAATAAGGTCTCAGTAGATCTCGGAACTCGTGAGAGCGAATGTCATAGCGCAGAAGAATAGAGACGACCAGATCATATGTAAATGCCATCTAAAAATCAAGCCAAAGAAAATAAAGTTATGCCAAAATATCAAAAAAAAAAATCAATTGAAATTACCTGAGGTCGTGTACTTCTAACACTCATAAGCACAGTGATTTCCCGATGAAGCCAGGGAGAAATTCTCCTCATAGTGGAAGGATGCCTTTGAAAGTATTCTACACTCGGGAAAAAGACTGTTCCAGGTACAAGGGTCGAGTCGAAAGGTAGCACCCATTGATTTCGATCGTACCGCCTTCGTCTAATTTGATAGTTGAAGAAACGAGGGGACACATCCCCCGAGGAGACTGAGGGTTCCAGTATTGGTTCGGGCATATGGGGACGATTCACCAAGTCTAAAGCGCCTCCAAAGTATTCTCTGTGTGTAAAATATATAACTATTACAAGTTATGCAACGATTAAAAATTAAGCTATAAACTTACGGAGATTCTGAATGAAATGGATTATCATTCAAAATAGATGACGAAGAAGATGACGAGGTCAACATTACATCAATTGCGCTTCCGAGGTCACTTCGACCAGCATGATATCGGAAAGCATTTCGGATTCGATTATCTCGAAAGTGCTCACTATAAAGGGAAAGAAGACATTTTTATCTTTCTTGAAATTACTTGAAAATGAACTGCAAACAACAAATTACCGCATAGCTCGCACATGGGTTTGATACGCAAAGGGCACCGTTCCATAGTTTTCAAGGGCCCTTGATATAAACATTTCCCTGTAAAATTGAAAATTAATAATAAACCATATTGTTATTGCTGAATTGTGAAAAAGGGACTCACGGCGACCTTCCCCCTCCCCCCGAAATTCTGATGGAGAAGGAGGGGACTGGGAGTGCCAATGTCGGAGGCACCACGTACTCGTCGTAATCCGAATTGCTTCTTATGTTGTGGTAAATTGACCGGAATTGGCTTTTGCAAAGCGGACATTCTGCCTTCACCTTTGACCACTCCAAAAGACACCCGAAACAAAATTGATGAATACACTGGAAAATAGAAAACAAATTTAATGAATCCATATTTTTTCTGTCCAACAAATGAAGAATTTAAAAAATTACCGTATTGGAATAACTTTTGTTGACTAAATCTCCGAGACAAATTGCACATTTGACCCGATCTGGGGATGGGGTCTGCGGGGGACGGTTGTCGTCGTCTTTCGATGTCGCATCAGGACTACTTGGCGACGACATATCGTTGGTTGGGTTCCCCACTTCCATATTTCCAATCTTTATTTATGAAATAGGCTAGCCTACAATTAAAACAAAGATCGTTAGTGTTATTCACTTTTATTGCTAGCAAATTATTAATGACTTGCTCAAAACACGTTAAAATGATGAGTAATCACGACCATCCATCAAATCCCATCAAATTCAACCCCAAAGGAGATGGAGTCGACGGTTGACCCTGTGAATGACCTGACCCCTGAGCTAGGTCAAGGTTTAAACAGGCAAGACTAAGCTTTGGCTTAAATATTGAATATTTAGTTGAAAAGTTAACTAATTTTTGTGGCCAATTTGTTTGTGTGGCTGAAGAAACTCGAGTTTCACTCCATCTAAACTCCCGTCCAATTCAACAGAAAGCAACAAAGAAGTTTTGCAATTCATGGAAATGGATGTTACGGGAAAATTGGGGAAATTAGCTGACCCCCCATTGTTAATTGTTCTTTGGCAGCTCAATTAATTTGCAACATCAATTTGTGATAGTGCTCACGAGCTCGCATTTAACTCCTTCCTCTGTATGCAAATCATTTTCATACAAACATTTTGGGGAAACAGCCAAATCAATTAATTGAATGGTTTTGACAAATATTTTTAAGCCATGAGTTGACGACAATGCTACGAAAATTTAGAAAAAATTACTTTTCCAGATAATTTGCCCTACTTGCCCCACTTGACGCAAATTTCATTAGTGCGTCCAACTTATAAGATCATGTCTGGGGTCTGTTTGTCAAGGAATGGTAAAATGATGGGCGATCATGTTCTGTTTAAGATTCTGTCGAAAATTCTAAAAATTCCTTACCTTGGCTCAACCTGGATGTTAATTGATTAGAAAGTTAATTGAAAATGTCTTTAAAATGTCAATTGATGGAAAAATTAAGCATAACGTTACGTTTTGAACAAACGTTTGAAAGGGAAAAGTTTACGTTAACAAAAATAAAACTATCAAGCATCCAAAACGTTTATTTTCTGGAAAGATCTCATGGTCCCGGAAAGGTAAAACGTTATTGGTCTACAAATTGTAGACTAATGTAGACTACATAGGGCCTATTGAATAGGCTGCTTTTGCATTCGGGCTCGTCTAGTTTTGCTGAGGTGGGGCGAGTTGGGCGAGCGAAGTTATAGCAGAAAAAAATTAAAACGCAACAAGACAACAATCACTTTTTACCATTTGTACAACAATTGACACTACCAATAGTTAAGCGTACTACTAATTTTAATTACCATTAGCTAAGAAGACACTACTGTTTTGTGAAAGCAAGCAAACTGTCCAAGGTAAGGCACTTTATCATGGCTAATTAACAGCACTATCTTTCATTTTCATTGTTAACGCCGTTTTCAAGTGTTCGAAACAAGCAAATTGCCAATTTAACTTATTTAATTTATTTATTTGAAAACTTTTACTGTAAATGTAATAATTATTTTAATTAACGCCCTTTTTCAGAAAAGCTCGTAAGCGGATGCTTCTTTTCGCCAAAATCGCCAATAATTAGGAAATGAGCAGTGGATATTGCAGTTTGGACGAGGTTGACAAATCGATGGCAGCCGTGAACATGTCCGAGAACAATACAAACCCAATTACCCCAGAAGAAGAGCCCCTGCCTTTGCCGTCGGGGACAAATGGCAACAGCTCGTCTTTTCTCCCTTCGTCATCCCTATCCACTTCGTCATCTGAGAGTTCGTCAATAGGAGTGGGGGCTTCGTCCGCTGCAACAGCGTCTGGTCAGTGGGTGCGGCTCAATGTGGGCGGAACCCTCTTTTTGACGACAAAGACAACGCTATGTCGGGATCCAAAGTCAATGTTATCCAGACTTTGTCAAGACCTTGACCTTATTTCGTACAAAGTGAGTTTGTCAACAAGTTTTATGATGATCTTTATAATTATAATAAAATTGTTGTATTTTTTTTCCAGGATGAGACTGGAGCTTACTTAATCGACAGAGATCCCATGTATTTTGGACCAGTCCTAAACTATCTTCGTCACGGGAAGCTAGTTATTAATAAGGATCTAGCAGAAGAAGGTTAGTTAAACTACAGTTAACTGCATTTAAGTCCTCAGTTCTTTTATACTAAAATTAATGATTGTTCAACTCGCAGGAGTTCTAGAAGAAGCCGAATTTTACAATGTAATGGAATTGATAAAGTTGGTAAAGGAACGAATCCGACGCCGAGATCTTCGAGGTGGACTGCTGGACAAGAAGCATGTCTACCGAGTGCTACAATGTCACGAAGACGAGCTCACCCAAATGGTCTCCACAATGAGCGACGGATGGAAATTTGAACAATTGGTCAACATTGGCTCACAGTACAATTACGGAAATGGTGATCACTCCGAATTCCTTTGTGTCGTCTCTCGAGAATGTGTAGACTCTGGAAATTCAGGCGTCCAGGATCAATCAAATGATAGAGCAAAGGTAACAATTCAATTATTTAATAATTAGTCAACTAAAAATAATCAATTTGTTAATAGGTTCTACAACAAAAAGGCTCTAGAATGTAAGGACAAATTTTCTAGATATTCCCTTGATATTTAAAAAAAAAAATTCGGATCGCGTTCGAAAATAATTTATATTTATTCCATTGCTTGATTTGCTGATATTTTGAAAACTGGAAATTATTTGCTACGTCTCATGACTTGATTTCTTTGACTGAGCTAAATTGTTATCCTATAATTTAATTTATTATACCATTTTGATTATTGTTACTTTTAGAATTGCAATTTTGTTACCAAAATTTGTAGTCCAATTATTAAGTTTTGCATTTTGTAAAGCATTTGTAAAATTAGCCCAAGTAATTTATTTCCAAGAAGAGCGGCAGTTTGTTTGCAAACATCAATTTGCACTTTTATATTAACGAGACAAACGTACAAACTGTTGCTACATTTAAAGTTGAGAATTTTATAGATGTTGAAAGCAAAGCAGCTTGTTAAATTAAATTTGATGAATGTTAACTAGTTGTACATGTATTTAAGTTAGTTTAATGGGTTTGACTGCAATCGTTTAAATTAAAACTTTAAAACGACGGAAATTGTAACAATATTTCAAAGACATGTAATTAAAGTTTGAGTGTATTAATTCGTTTCAACAACCAGCCATCTTTGGTATGGCGAATCCTTCTCGCACTTTTTCTCCCCCACTCCATTCGACCTGTTGAATTATCGGGCATTTCTTAAGGAATCTTTCAAATAATTTGAAAAAGGGTTTTATAGCACTTTTTACCCTGAGCCAGCGAAGCAGAGTCCTGAGCCCTCATTCAGAAATCGATACTTTCCGTGACCCACATAACTGATCTTCCAAACTGTTGGTATCCCTTCCCCATTTGTCGGCTTTAGCATCCATCCCCCTGAAATCCCCCAAATGTTATAAAAGTCTCCTTTAAAAAAAAACATTTTAAAATACCATTGACGTTGGTGAACTTCCACTTTTGTTCCGGTTTATTGCTCCATCGTGCTCTAATTGCTGTCCCATTTGGTCCGGAAGTTAAGAATTTGTCCTCACTCTGAATTTCCAGCTTGTAGTTCCCATGTTCCGATATTTTTGTGGGTGTGAGGGGGAGGAGCTTTGCCCCAAAGGCAAGACTAAAACTACCACAAACTAAGAGAAGACAAACGTATTTCATGCTCACTAATCGAGATGCGGAGAGCAAATGTCTCATTTGCAACAATTATTAGTTGTTGGTCAATAACAAACAAGTTGACGACTTTTGCAACATTTTGCATAACTTCATTAGACTTTCATGAGCTGATAATTAATGATGGAGGCGAAGCCATTAATTGGATTTTGTGGTGAAAGTAATGGCTCCTAGCAAATGCAATTAGCAAATGCATGCTTTCACTTGGCCAAGGTCAATTGCCAAATGAAACGAGTTCAGTGGGGATTAATTTTATGCATTTCTTTAATTGCAGGTAGTAAATGTTGAATTACATGGCTAAATAAAACTCCATTTGGACTTTGCTTTGGCTATAAAAACAAATTGTAAATTGTTCTGTCTGTCCGTCTGACCCTTCAGAGGTATGCAATGTTTGGGGCAGGTTGAGACTTCAGAGTTTCTTAGCTTAATTACGTTCATTTTGATGAAGTTTTCAGTCACATCACATCCTCATAAAGTCAAGTTATCAAAACAGTAAAAAGTCATAAAATGGGGGCAGTTATAATTGTGCTGTTTTAACCCCAACTGTCAAAAAGTAGGACAAATTAATGATGACGTGCACTGGCCTAAAATAAAGCTGGAGTTTATGATTGATCCGATCAAAACACGGGCTTTTTCTGTTTTCTTCTTGCACGTGAAACAACAGGCCAAGAAACGAAAGAAGAGGATGATTTTGTGACAGCGGAAAAGAAGAGCATTAAATTTTCAGTTGGCGTAATTCCTAATCCATTAAAAGCATTAAACTTTCACTCCCTCTCCAAAAGTTGGGAAGGAGTGAGCTAATAAATAAATAAGTAAAGTACCAAACGGATGTAACCACCCACCACACATTTTTATCCTCTCCTTCAAAAAGATGAGACACATTTTTGTCAAATCCACGCTTGTTTCGTTTTATCCTTTTCCACCTTTCAAAAGTGTTACAGAGACAGACGGACAGACAGACACTGGACGTGTCCACATAATAACATACACTCTCTTATATAAAAGGAGGATAAACTTTTCAATTGCGCATTTTCCATTGAATTTCAAATCCTCTCAAAATTCTTACTGACAGACAGACAGACGTTCGTGACGTCAAATGCCTCATATCTTTATACATATGTATTTTCCACAGGGGAGAAAGCACTTTCAAAATAAAAAGGCATTTTGTGCATTTCAAGTGTATGGGATCAACACTTGAAATTAGAAGGGGTTGTAATTTGTGTATTATTTGGTATGGGTATGGGTATAGAGTAAAAGCTGTAAAAGTTGCACCTTCCGCTCCCGTTTCAAGATTTCGGTGAATTGGGTGTTGTATGTGGCTGGGAGCGAGTTGGTGTTGGCAGTCATTCGCTCCCGACTCCCCGCCCAAACAACAACTCCGCACGGTCACAAGCCACAAACCTCAACTGTTGACTTACCATCACCTCAATATGTGAACGGTAATTGGGAAAACGGAGAAAGTCTCAAACCCAATTGTTCCTTCCTTCAATTACTGGGTGAGTAACAGTTTTATTTTTGTTCCTTTCCAGTTTTTCACATGTTATGCATGTGAACAAGCTTTGCATTCCAAATTCCATGTCATAAAATGCATATAAAAAGAAGCATTTTTGTTTACAAACTTTTGCTCCAACTGTTACACACTGGCAAAATTAAAAAGTGTCACGCAATAAATAAAACAATAGCCACCCAAGAAATAAATATTCCCGACTAGCGCAATGTATTAGAGGGTAAATAAGGCGGAACATGATTTTAAGCAGAGTTAAGAGCCAATTCCGTAATATTTTGGCAGCCAGTTTGCAAATGTTGGCATATAAAATAAACGTTGTGTTCTAACACATGTAGCACACATCAGGAGGATGGAGATCTGTCAAGAACAACCAAAAAAATCAGAGAAAACCCAATTTTTGGCACCCATGAATAATTTAGCTTAAAGTGCTTTAAACTCAAAGAGAAAGCATCATTCATTAAATCCAAACTGTTGATTCATTTCTCATTTCTCAAAAAGTGGAAAATTTATTTTCCCAATCTGTTGATTCATGTAACGTCTCGTAAAAATTATATCCGGCTCAACGTCATCTCATTTTTATGGGAAAATCCGGAAAATGTCAGGCCCAAAACCAATTAAAATTGTCATTTCAAGCGAGTGAAAGCAAATCTTTGAAAAGTTGTAAAAAAAAGTTTACATCCGTTTTAAATCACGTCATCCTTTGACTTGTATAAAATAATAACGGAACCGGAAACGATTTTATGGTAAAATGTCAGCCCGTCGCTCAAAATCAAATCCACCCACACAAAGGGAAAATTCTGCAGTTTTTGATTGTTTTGAAGCCAGAGGGAATTGAATTTGAAAGCAGATACATATATTAAATTATTTTGCAGGGAGTGAATTGAAGTGGTTTTGCGGTGGAGAGAGAAAGCAAATATTATGGAGAAAGCGAAATAAAGGCAGCCTTTGATTTATTAGAGAAAGCGGAAGTTTGTTTTAGTTGGCATATTCAAATGATTGATGCAATCCAATACATTAACATAAATTGACATTAAACTTTGAAATGGAGCCCAACTTTTATACCTAATAAGCTTGAATCAATAAAAAGGACGACCTTTGACTTTTGGGGGCTTATGCAACTTTCGCCTTGAGACATCTTTCATAATAAAGAACAAACAACGCAATTCATATGTTATTCTATCTCACTGTCCACTCTCAATTTCAACATTTGAGTGACTTTTGTGGTCCAAATTTGCTCCGACTCTTTTCCCTTTGACAAACTTATTTTATGGCTAAGCTACACCATCTTCCTAATAAGGTGAAAGTAATCAAATTAGGCGACGGGAGCTGAGCAGAAAGTTGCGACGGAGAAAGTTTTTGACAACTTTCACTTTGACTAAATATTTACATTGATTATGTAGAGGGATAATTAGAGGGTACATAACTTTCCCTAGTCCTCGAAATGTGATCCATAAATTTAGTTTGCTCTGCATTTGAAGACTTCAATCAAAGGCGTAAACAGATTAGCAGCATTTTCCTTCCTTCCTTCTGGGAAAAGCTAGTTTCAGTTTGTTTGACGTGACGGAGGGAGATGAGTTATATACACTCCTAATGCTTAAACAAATAAACCCGACAACAGACATTCTGCCAACAAATCCTTCATAATTCCATCCGCCACATTGTCTCAAACTTTTTCCCATCTCTATTCAAATCCAAAGGAGCTGCTGTGTGGAAATGTGGACAGAATTATAAATCTGTTGTTCCAACTTTGGAACATGTTTTGTATTTGTCTGTCCAAAAGCGGAATAAATTTGAAGCTCAAAAAAATGGGAATCATACATATAAGCGTAGCATTGGCAGAATGACCTCATTTAACTTGGATCTTTGAATAGGTCAAAGGTCACATTGTTGAAGGGTTATTAAATTTTTGTGATTGGGACGTGGATTGAATTAATGGAAGGGAGTAATACATCAACCTGTGGCTCGTGCACAAAAGACATCAATCACAAGACTGGCCTGGGAGCTATATAATTAAATAGACGAAAGAGAAAGGAAAAAAAGAGAAAATCCATAAAATGCTACGAGTTGCAAAAACTTTGCAAATGGTCCAACTGGGACTCGCACAACTCTTGCACTTTGTCCAATATCTGTAAAACTATTTGCTTTCTCTCTTTAATAAAAAACTCAGGTACGAAACGTAAAAAAAATATTTACTACAAAATCCTCAGAAAAAGTCACAAGCAGTTAGAGTTTAGAGTGAAAGCTGGAGCTTGCTAAAAGAGAAAGTTGTGGGGAAGCGACGCAAAATAAATATTAGATCCGAGGAAAAGGTGGACGTAGTTCAAAGGCTTGCTTTCATCTGCTTTCAGCCCACACATAACAACATTATGTAGCTTATGTGCTCATCAATTATGCAATAATGGCTGGGGAAAGAATTGCCAAAATTCGGGAAAACATAAAGTTACACATAAATATCAAGGTGGCTGGGCTTCAAAAGAGAAAGTAACAAGTCGGTGATCTCCGGGTGCGAAAGTAGCAATCGATTCTTCATTTGTGTTCCACAAATTTTGGGAGACAGCAAAAATCCTGTGAACCATCTTTCAAAAGAGAGGAAAAGTAAAAGGATTTTAATAGAATTTGGCTCATTTCCTGGATAACTTTCACTTATGCCATTTCCTTTCTTTGTTGCTCATATTTTACTCCAGTTTTTGGAGGCTGCGCAACATTTCCCCACCATTTTGTGGGTAGCACCTGACTAGCAACTTCCCTGCTTTCTCCTGCAGTACGACTGCAGACTTTCTCCAGCTCCCACAATGAACAGCGCTCCCAAAAACTCGGCCTGGCGAGCAGGAGACCAAATGTCTGCAAAAGTTAAAACTAACACACACAAATAAAATGGTTGGCTGTAGTTTTCTCTGGTGAAAGCAGAGAATACATTTTTAACTTAAGGCGTAGTCGAATAGTAGTGCTGCACATTTTTTAAGACGTAGAAACAAGTAGAAGAGATGCATGGGATAGGGGCACATTCCGCGCTGGCCATTAAGCGCCAGCGACGGCGAAGAGAGCGGGCGGAAAATGCGCGGAGGAAAGCAGGAAATAGACCTCGACAAACGGATGCAGCAAGACAACAACAAATGTCAAATAAGGTATGCAACTATCAGGGAAAAGTTTCGGTTGAAAGCTGGGCAATTTATACAAAAGACAGATAGAACGAAGGAAAACATAGAATTATATGTAGGAATAGACATTGGAAAGAGAGAAAGGATGGAGAAGGAGAGTGACAGACTGACAGGCAGAATATAAAGGGAATTGAAATGTTGACCCACTAAGCTGTTGCTCAGTTTTCGACAGAAATTATTCCTCAAACAAAACTTTGATTTTTGACTAAAATTATCACTGGGCTTAGGTGATGGGGACGATAACGATGGGGACTGTGGGGGCCGTCTTTTTGACCGTCGGCCTCTTCCTCATGTTGGCCGCCCTCATCACAAACGAGACGAACAAAGCAGAGATCGCAGAATTGATTGGGACGGGAGTGATTTGTCTGGCGATCGGCCTCTTCCTCGTCATCCTCAACAGATTCTACGGACAACGGGAGGAGGAGGAACTTCAGAACTACGTAGAGTCCCGTCTGGCCCGCTCCCGCTCAGGTCAACGGCTCTACCACGAGACTGACTCCATCCCTGACCATTTGGACGAGCAGCTGGGCGAAGAAGAGAGTCGCAGTCCATCCATGTCCTCGGAAACAAATGTGGGAGTCCCTAAAAAGAAGAAGAAGGGGATTCAGGGGCCTAGTTCTTCAGCCAGACCTCATGTCTCAGTTAATATCATTAATGAACGGTCAAACAATCATTCGACGAGGGGAAGAGAAGATCCAAATCAACAGCAGCAGCAACAAATTGAAGCAATTGGATTGGACAGGACGTATGTGGACGACCCTGCAGGACTTTCCAGGGCCAATCATTATCGGGTTTATAATTCCACGACCGCTTAATTTATCCAACATCAACTTTGTTTCTCAATTTCTCGAAAACGAACAGAAGTTTAAGAAAAGCGAAATAATTTCTACAAATTTCCAGTCCGTTTTTGGAAAACTGATGCATCCTTTGAAAAGTGATTTAAATGTGCCCCAGAAATCTTGTTCAATCATTAGCGTTATACAACAATTGCCGTGTTTTTATCCTGAAGAAGGTTCGGCAACCCTGAAGCCATTTTTGGTAACATTGCAACACATTTAAGAGATAAAGATAATTGGAGAAAGTTATCCGGAAGAGGAGGAGAAAGTTTGTGTTTGAGCATGTGCATGTTTGATATAGAATAATATTTGCGTGAGTCCCTCTCATGTAATCTCCCGATTAAACTGTATCTAATGTCAAAAGACTAACGGTCTTGTTAATACCACTGCATTATATTTGCCCTGCCCTTTGACACGCTCGCATAAAAAAATCCTATATTTTTAACTTTATCGGGTAACGTAACGGCTTTTTGCGGTGAAAGTAAAGTGGCAGTTTTCCAAGCATATAATTTACAGCCGGATGCAGTTTACTTTTACTTTACGGTGGAGAAAGTCCTCATCTTATCCTGTGTACAACTACCCAAAAGACACGAAAACGTTTTGGCCTATAATTTAAATGCGTTGCATCCAAGCCAATTATTAATTTATGCTTTCTCGAGATTTGCTAAAGTTAAGATGAAAAATCCTTTGGGACCATTAATTTAGAAAATCTGCACACAATTAAAATGCAATTTGCCGTTTTATTTGACGAGAGCACGCAAGATTTTAGTGTAAAGTCCACTAATTACTTCCGCTACTTGAAACATTCCGTTGGCTAATTATTATAGTTTAATTTATAAGAGAGAAGGCCAAAGCACAAAATGTGATTTTAACTTATTTGCAGCCCAGAGTTTATGCCAAATCCCTCCGAAATATCACTTTTACATAATTATTAATTAAATTTGTCTTTCACGAAGCTGGGCTTCTAACTAATTAAATTATTTCTTTGATTGAAATCTAACAAATTTAATACATATTAAACTAACAAATGATTAATGCCTTGCTTAATTAAAGCATTTGAATGAATGAAGAGAAAGCAAACTTTTTCTTTCCCAGAGATTTAACGAGATAAGCACAAAACGCACTAATTATTTATAACTGAACAATTTGCTCCTCTCTCAGCCTTAAACTGTACTACCTTATAATCATAATTAATTAATTATTAATATTTGCTCTAGATAACGAAAGAAATTACATTTTATCATGAACTAAAAAACTTTTACCTAAGAGAAAGAAAGCTTGCCATAATTTTAAGCATTTGTGCAAAAAACATTTCAATTTTAACAAGTAACTAGAAATAAGTTTCTGTCATTTGTCGTAAATTAATTAAATGTAAACTAATGTAACCTTTTCTTACTCAAATCAATGTACAACCTCAAGAAATAATAAAATACGTATATGATGCAAACCGAAAACTTGTTTGAAATTTCGCAAATCTTTTAGCATTCAAAATTATCAAAATGTACAAAAATAATGCCCAAAAATTTGATAAATTGTTGTAATTGTTGTAATCCACAGATTTTGTATAGAATGATTGCTGGGATTCCAGCCATCGCTGTTGGTCGGGGGAAGAAGGCGGATGGCTCCATCGGATTCATCGGCCGACCCAACAAACTTTCCTTGCATTTCCGACCGCCGACACATCAGTCGAGTCCTACGCCCAGCCCCGTCAATTCCCCCCAGGCGTCAGGGGACAGGGCCGTCATTCGTTTGGCGCGGAAGTTGTTGGGGAAGAGATGCTTCTTCCAGCTCAGCGTGTTGGCCCCCGTGGTGGGAGCCATGTTGCTATTCATCGGAGTAATCCAACTCACTCCGGGGGCAGAAGCAAGTCCTTATTCCACACCACTCATTAGCGCAGGTGGGGGCCACAACTTACAAAACATATTGAGCTAAAAAGCTAAAAAAAATGAAGCTTCAGTTTTGTAGTCACTAGATGGCTCCAACGCTGACATAAAAATTCAAATTTCCCACTGTTTAAACTTTTACAACACACTGAGAATGGGATTAAATTTCTGATTAATTTGTTTTTCCTTAGGTTCCGCGGCGTTGGGACTTGGTGTGATTGTCATTGTACTCTACAAGTATTTCAAGTGGGAACTCAAAAGATTGAATGCAGCCCGAGAAGTTCCCCAGATAAAGGTCAACGAGCCGACGACGGAGGGGGACGTGGAGCGGGGGGAGGAGCAGCCCCTCCAACCCCAAACACAGGCTCCAATAATATCAACAGAAACTAAGGTCAATGAGGTCAAGGCTCCAAATCAGTCCGCAGTTGAAGGTCAAGAGGAAAGCTCGGCTGTGCAAAAGAAAGCAGTTGTTGTTGCAACTGCTCAAAATGTTGAATTGAAAGTAGAATGAATTCTACGGCGTTTTATGCAATGCATCAAGCATATCTTATAGATTCTAAGATTTAATTAAAATGTAAATTTAATTATCTATTTTCCAAGTACAAGTTCCACTGAAATATTTTGTTACTTTCTTCATATTATTGTAATTGTGCTAAAAATTGAACTTTCCCTTTGAAAATTTCTTTTTTAACATTGTACCCTTAAATGCTACCTTTTAGCCATGGACTGACTGATTGAGTGTTCAAGAGGAAACGTGTAAATGCTAAAATCCCAAATGTTCTTAAAGACCAAAAAAATACGAAATGTTTATGAAATGCTTATGAAACTTTATCAAAAGTATATTTGCAACTGCATGCATAATTTTATTATACATTTACACAGATTCCCACATATAAAAGACAATTGCTCTCTGGACACATACATTTCAATTTTACACACATTTTACGTTTAATAAGCACTCAAAAGAATGGATAGTTAAAGTAATAGTTGTTAAGTATGTTAATCTTGGATTGCAACCAAAATGTTGCAAGTTGGTCGTGCACAATTTGAAGCACTGCTTAAACTGCGTTATATTTTGTATTCATTTATTTTCGAGACAATTTTATTCCACTTTGAATTGTTTTGTATTTTATGAATGTCTTTCAATTGTTTTACAAAGGGGACAGATGAATTTGAATTGTTATCTGGGCCATTTAATGTGCTTTCACAAAGTTATTGAAAGAATGAAATTAAATATTGGAGCTTTCTCCCTTTGTATACATTTTTATTTAGGTGCCGAAATGATATTGACATTGTTTGGTCTTCTTTTCAGAAGATTGCTCTCAAATTGTGAGATCTCAGAAATTATTATTAGACTAGCAATAAAAAATTTAAATCCTTCTGGTATTAAATGTTAAGCAAACGCTTGGATTTTCGAAACATTTTTCTCGAAATAAATAAAGGCTTTGACTTTTATGCGTATGATGAAATTTAATGTCAGATGTGCTAAATTATTATGAAAGAATAAAGCGGAAAATGTTTGCTTCCAACATTTATTTATTTGTAGGCCGAAACTTGAAGCAATAATTAAATTTTATTGGCAGTTTTCAAAAAACGTCTTTTGAATAAATACAATTTAATGAGTAAATGCAAATAAATGCGGAAGGATAATGACTGAGGAATTTTTGGTGGCTAATTTGGCAACTAGTTAATTGTAATAATTATTAAGTACTAGGGCAAAATTGAGATTTGAGATATATAACATACAATTATCAATGGAGACATTTTTAGCTGTACTTTCTTTGAGTAACTCGAATTACATAATCATCATAATAATAATAATTGCATCTTGAAGAAAAATATTCAACTGACTAAAATTAAGTGACTATTATTTCCATCTTTAGTTTCGTGCGTTCGTTACGTTACTTCAGGTCAATATTTAATAAACTCTGTTTCGTACATCGTAGTGTTCTAAGATTGCTCTACACTCACAGCATGCTCTAGGTACGTCAAAAAAGTACCGACTAAGTCTACCTGTTAAAACTACAGGGATCCGTCATCTCAATTAATACTCGTAATATCTCTCGAAACTATCAGTCTAATAAAAATTAATTGTACGTACATATATTAAATGAAAAAAAATAACTGAGCACCAACTAAACTAATAAAGAATTGCAATTGCACTGCTGCATAATAGAAAAGTCAAGTAAATTCTTAAAAAAAAACAGCGAAAAATTGCAGTTTTCGTCACGATAGTTAAGTTATTTATCTGGAAGCATCACTGCTCAAACGATGCTGCGGAGGATTAGTGTTGTACGAAGGGTTTGACCCATTGTTTGCATTGTTGACGACGACGACGTTTTGCGGGGATTCTGGAGAGAAATTGCAATTTGATTGTTGAGACTGATGACTTAGAGGGGATGAATTGTTGGAGTATGCTATTATTTTAAAGGCTCAGTTAATATCTTCCAACTTATCGACTGATAATGATGGCTTACCTGGAGAATTGGATAAATTAGTCTGTTTGTCACTGGCAGACAACTTTGAAAATGCCAGAAGGGCGTCAGGAAAATTTGGTGGGGTACAAGGTGTATTTGCTGGTGTCATCTAAACAATGAACAAAGGTAAAGTTGTGTGAAACAATACAATGGAATGGTTAAAATACATACCTGTCCAAAATGTCCATGGAGCAAGTGGGGCTGGCCTATGTGGTAAGGGCCTCCATTGTTGGGGGCAGGGCCTATGGCCGCCTCTTGGAAAAACAAGCTTAACGCCGTCTGCAAAAAGGGAGCAATTAGATCAGTATTTGAGTGTTAATTAACAATTGGTTGGCTACCTCAAAGTGCCAGTGAGCTGCCTGGAGCATCTGTCGCGCCGTGTCCCCTCCCACCCCCGCCACCAACACGAACTGATTGATCATCACCTGCTCTCGCAAACTGTCCATCCTTCTAACAACTATGACTGACCAACCCCACAACAATTAATCCCTTCACAGACGCAAAACGCTTAAAATTTAGCTGTCTGGGCCAATTGTTGGAGGGGAGTTATGACCTGGCTGTTTTTTGTGCTCTTTGATTGTTGTTATAATTAACTGAGCAATGTTTTGACCTTGCAGCAGCAGAACGTCCCACAACAAACACAACATGCGTGAAATCCAGGAGAAGGGACCACCCACGCACCCCAACACTAATACTGAATACCCCAAAAAATTAACTATCTACTCTAATTAACTCTGCGTTGGCTTTGTTTAATTATTAAACTCTTTTAAAACAAAGGAGGCCAAGTTCTTGGAAATGCTTTGCTTTCATTAACAAAATGCAGGAAGTGGTTTAAACTTTAAAAGGGGTTAAATGCGCAATTAAATTGGACAAAGGTAGTCCGCATGATTTGACGACATGATTTGCGAAGGAGTCTGAGCCCGGAGTCTCTTCCTCTTATACAACTTCATCTCTTTTTACGAGTGTCGTGCTCGTGCTTGCGAAATATTGCTTTGTTTGCAACACAAACTTTGTATCCCATATCTACACTCTTTGCGTTTAATTTGCATTTTGAATGGCTTGCCATTTTAATTGCATGGATGAATGCAAATTGCCAGTGAAAGCATCATCCCCTTATCTAATCTAATCTCAAATCATCAAAACAATGCCCAATTTAATATTCCCATTGATTCCAGCTTATTGAGGGCTGAAACAACTTGATGCTCTTGCACGACTCGTCTGTCTGTCCGTCCGTCACCATAAAGCTGTTACATAACTTTCTTATGGGCGTTTATTTTGGGGCAAATGCAATCTTCTAAATGCATTTTCTTTCGAGCACTTTGATCTCTTAAATTTAGTGTGCATCTCCCTGAGATTTTTCAGGTCAAATTTAAAGATGAGCATTTCATGTCATGAACTTCTAGGTCAAAAATAATTGTGGGGTTAAACGCTAACAATTTGTCTGTCATCAAAAAATCTTCGCTTTATAATACAGGGGCTTATGGTCCATTGTATTTATCTACACAATACTTAGAGTTTAATACACTACAGAGTACAATACAGAGTTTAAAATAAGTAAGATCCGCATCTCTGTCCATCGCATCCACTTTTCGACAATTTCGACATAAATCCATAAATGAAAAAATGATTAATTGTTTGTTCATACTTTTTAGCATTTGTGCTTGGGACAGAAAAAATATGCATTCACCGAATTCACCGATAATTTTATTTATACATTTGACAATTTTAGCCAAAACAATGAATGATCAATGATGATTTATCCGGATAATGCATTATCCGGATAATATTATATTATATTATATTATTATTATTATAATATTATATTATATTATTATATTATTATTAGTATTACTTACTCTAAGGGATAATGGGTCAAGATCTACATAAAATATGTCGTCAATTTCCATTCGCCACAGCGTATAGCCCCCGAAACAGTAAATTCTGTTTAGACTAGAGACATAAGTGCATTTTGGGGAGACATAAAAAGTGTCATTATTTGTTGTGTCCACAGGCCAATTGGACACCTCCAAAGCTGTAAATTGGGAAGAGGTTGGCTCAAACTTGAGGATCCCTTCCAGTTGCATCCCACCGTCGAAATATGAACTCACTATACAAAGGTAACAAAATGTCATTATCATAATGCAATTGTAAAAATTTAAATGAAGAAGAGTCCAGGCAAGAATAAAAACTGTCTGCTAATTGACCCATTTAAAAAAAAATGAAAGGTTGGTCGCCTCAAAACATTTTGAACATTGTATAGGACCAAAAAATTTTCGGTTTCCATCCATAGAACGCTTATTTTTGTTTTTCTTGGTCCCATTAAATGGGACCCATTTGAATATTTTTAATTGAAATCAATTTGCATAACTAATTATATACCGACTGTATATTGATCTAAAAATAAAATCAGAAAAAGCTGAAAACTTAGGCATAAGTGCAATTATAAGTTAGAAATAATTTAAATATTTTGCATCACTGCGATATTTATTTCTAACTTGTAATTGCACTTATGCCTAAGTTTTCAGTTTTTTCTGATTTTATTTTTTTTCGGCTTGTACTGAAAATTATATTTTTGCACATCAAGTTTAGGCACATCTCTATATATTTTTAACAATCAAAAAATATTTTTCTTTATATTTCTATGGAATATTCATGCACATTTTTAGCCCGAGTCAGGGTTTATGTAAGCTAATTTACCCAAAAAAACATTTTCTCCATCCCCCATCCCCTGTGGACAGGGGTCAGAAGAAGCTGGCATGTTTGTGGTCCACAAATCCATCAGTT
>JAQIXN010000209.1:0-53994 GCA_034698145.1 Proisotoma minuta
TGGGAATTGAGCTGGTGGGAGAAGAGCGGTGGGAATTGAGCGGTGGCGAATGAGCGGTGGCGGTTTTCCGCAATTCAAGTAAAGAAATAACTCGACAGGCTGTTTCCAATGTAAAATCCCAATGATATGGAACGCTAGTGGCCATTTTTTGTAAAATCGTTTCATTTTAGCAGATCTAATAAGTTACTTTTGATTTCTTTTGCATAATGCACATTACGTACTTTTGATTAGCAACTAATTAATTACAATGTATAGCGAAACTTTTATTCAGGATTTTGGATAGAAAACGAATAAATAATAAATAATGTGGAAAGAAGACGAAGGGGTTAGCCTCCTGCCATCGTGGTGCCGGTGGTGCCGGTGCCCGTAGTGCCCGTGCTCCCTGTAGCCGCAGGAGGGCCCAAATTGATATTGGGCAAAGGAATCCAGAAGCCCGGAAAGACTTGAAGAATTTAATCGTACATTAGCTTATTTTTTAAACAATTTATGGAAACTTACTGATTCTTGCTTCAGGCTTCACATCGCGTTTGATTTCCTACAATTTTATGAAAAATTTAGTCGTTAGGTTCTTTTTTCGATTTTTCGCTTACCTTTGCTTGAAGCGAAAAGAGTCCCCCGACGAGCAGGAGAAAAATGGGTAGGAACATTTTTGAGGAATTCATAAGTACTTGGAAATGGAAAAGTTTTTCAGCTTGATTTAATGATTTAATTTCCTCTTGTTGTTGGAAGGTGTTATGCTTTTCTCAACTTGGAAGATAACTATTTATATGAAACGTACAAGGATTAAATGTTTTGATCAACGAGGTCAAAGCCTTTAAATCCCAGTTGATTAAACACAAAAGTGTGTTACAGTAAATTTTTTAAGGAATTTGTCCCAAAATGTTAAGGTTGAACATATAAATCACACGTGAGTAAATCATAATTTGTGTCATAGACTAGACAAGAGAATGTTTTAATAAATATTTATTTAGACGGTTTAAAGTATAATTCTTACTAAATTTCAATTGGAAGACTTGATAAGTCACAATTTTAGTTAGGGAAATGTCGATAAAATGAGACAAAAGTAAAATTAAATATTTCAAAATAATATCAAACTGAGGAAATTATAATTTTGATTGCATAGACGACATGCTTCCTACTTTTTCCATTTCAATAAGTGTTTCTTGTAGAGCCTTCTTAAACTTGTTTGTATCCGTCTCAGGACACGAGTTGAATGCGGATAAACCAAAAACTATTGAATTTTTGATGGGATTATAGCAACATCCATAACCATCAGGGACTAGAGGACCGTAGCACATGAAAGCCTCGAAAAGTGATGGCACCTATATAATCAAAAATATTTGGATTAATTTAGCAAAGAAAAATCGAACTAGGCGAATCAAATACCTGGCTAGTGGAAAGCCTAAAATGTGATGATTTGATAAATCCTTCATCTAAATAAAGATCTGGGACATTCATTCCGTTTTCTATTGCAATCTTCTTTAGACCCAATAAATGCCGATCGACTCCTTTTCCTTGAACAGCATCCGCAGCATATTTTTTGTGGCCTTCAATGGCTTTTTTCATGATTTTGAATTTCTCTTGCAGTGTCATTTCAGAATTTAATAATGCTTGTGCAAATTCCACAGATTCGATGGAGCAAGATCTTATGCATTCAGTTCTTCCAGCCGCAAACATTCTCACGCTTGCAGACTCGTAATGTGCTCCTGGAACTCTGTGTAAACGGTAAAATGCAGCTTGGATTGCCATTTGAATCCAACTGTCTGGGCTAAAACTCAAGCTTTTGATAAACTCTCTCCCATATTTCCGGAAAGTGAATGCAGACATAAAAACGTCTTGGATCAAACTTTAAATACCAAACAAAAACATTTTTTAAATAAATAATATTAATAATACATAACGAAATTGATTTGCTTACGCATCCAGATTGTCTTTTGCATCTGCAACTGCTTTTTCAATTTTCTTGTCCTTTAAATTAAACTCGAGTAAATTTGGCTTTTCTTCTCCTCCAGTTCCTACTAATTTTAATGGTTCTTTGTTTATTTGCATCATGTACTGCACAATAAAATCCATCATATTGGAAATTGGGGGTCCTTCCGCCGGGGAATGTTCATAAGTTAGTCCAACAGTCCCCTCCGCTCCCACCACAAAACTAATTGTTTTGTCAAACCATCGATTGCCTGAATTTGTTGTGTTGCCGTGAAGCATTTGAAGAGCAGCTATCGTTTGTTTTTCACTTAGCTCATAATCTTCTACTTGAGGTGAAACATTTTTATCCCCCAATGGTAGTGAAAGAGATCGATTTGGTCGATCCAAGGAGAGTACAAAAAGTGCTTCTTCAATTATTTTCAAAGATTTTTGATTTGTAGGATCCTTTTTCAATCGTTCATAAGTATTTGACCAACGGTCTCGATGTTCTGCCGTAAGAAGACCAATTGGAAATCCATTTAATCCGGATGTATCTTCAACAATTTTCGCTAGTTCACTAAAAAATTTAGCCGGGTTCTTTATGTTTCCGTTTTTGTCCAGAGCATCTACTTTGAAAAAGTAATTTTTGTATGCCACCACAATGTGTTTAGATTTTGAATGATAAACTAGAACATCTCTTGATTGCACAGGATTTCTTGTTGTTCCAAATATCTTGTCATATTGAGACATATCGAGGGGTGCTTTGCCAATAAAATCAGCTTTAATTTTTCCGGCATCAATCATTTCCTTATAAGATAATGCTCCATAAATCATTTTTGCAGCATAGGAAAGCTGGTCTTCGATCGTCTTGAATATTTGTAAAGGAAAAACTAACCCAGGGCTTGAAAATATAACCACGGGTTGACGATATTCTAAATATGCAGTGTTTAGCCACCAATCTGACATCTGCAAATAAAATTAATTGAAAATATATTTTGTCATAATCGAATTACATATTACATACCCAATTGTCCATAGAATTTGCTCTATTTTCCAACAAGGATTGCAATTTAGGGCCAAGGTTAGCATCTGTCCCAAATTGTTTGACAATTTCCGTCGTCTTTTGAAAGTCTTGAGCAGACAGCAATGGCTTAACAGTCCTCAGATACTTGGACAGCGTGTCGTTTAACGGAGGGACAGGAAGAGGAGGGAGACGCTGTTGACTTTGTTTGACTGCATCCGTTTGTGTCGACATGATTCTTGGCGACAAAATTCTCTGTGCAAATTGGATCTTGTTGAATTGTAATTGCTGCTTGAGCAATTTTGAGACATTTTTGTAGCAGTGTTGAGAATACATCTTGACTTATCAATAACAGATGTCAACAGAGGTTATCATTCACTTCTTCCCTGCAAATATTAGACCATTATTGATTACTCGGAAAAATGCATGCAAACACTTACCTTAATTATGAATTAAAATTTCCGAACGGTCCAAACCTCAAATGGCCGAAAAATTCAGCGGATTCGATTCTTTTGTGCCCCAAAACAAAACAAAGCAGCGGAAAACCTTCCTTTGAGACTTTGACTGTCCTACATTCAACGTTACAGTCTTAAATGTCAATTAATAAAATTAAAAGATATAAATTGTTATCTGCCGACGAAGGGGACAACAAAATGGAAGACGCAGGAGGGGATGACGAAATTTGCGAGGACATTCAAGAAATAGTAGAAACAGAAATTAGCGATTTGCCCAATGAACTACTGGAAGTTATATTCTCAAAATTGTCACCTTATGACGATATGGACAACGCTAAACTAGTTTGCAAACGCTGGCTCCCCATCGTCAAAAATGTGATACAGAACAAAAAGTCAAGCTTTGAGGGCTCTCTTCAGTCAGGCTCCGTGGAGTCCGTGACCTGTTCCGCAGTGATAAACGAGCAAGGGAACATAGTCCCTCCAGGGTCATGGGCAGCAGAGAGATTTGGTCATATGGCATGTTATTATGGTACATTTTTTATTCTTCTATATTCGTCAGTGTCAATTTTAATGAAGAATGATTAATTGCAGATAAATCACTGTACATTTTGGGCGGAACGACCCACACTCCCACAACATTTAATGACCTTTGGCGTTTTGATCTTAGTACATTGAAATGGTCAAGAATGCTTGCATCCGGTCAGTATCCAACTCCAAAAGCGCTGGCGTCAGCTGTGCAGTACAAAAACAATTTTGTCGTTTATGGAGGCTGGTACGCGAGATATTTATTTTGTCCTTTATAATAATATAACAGCAAATACAAATTTTGTTTTCTCAGGTCTCATCCCTCAAGCTACCCTTTGATGCAGCCTTGGCGAATATTTGATGAACTTAGCATTTTTAACTTTTCTAATAATTGCTGGACGTTGATGGTAAACTCTGTGAAAAATCCACTACCCACTGCTGGTCATACGGCATCAATTGCTGGTCAAAATTTGATGCTCATTTTTGGAGGGCGAGTTTTCAACGCAGGGGAGCAATCTTATCCACTTTCAAATGATGTCTGGGTCTTTAATTTCCTTACTTCAGAGTGGCATGAGTTGGCTTTAGAGGGTCAGGGAGAAGCTCAGGTCAAGATTAAGCCTCCTGCTAGATATGGACATACTCAAGTCACTCTAGATGACGACCACATTTTGATAATTGGTGGTTGTGGGGGACCCAATCAAGTATTTGCTGACGTTTGGTTACTTACATTAATCAATTCATCAAGACCTCACCAACCTGTGATGGGACGATGGGAAAAGATAAAGGTCATTAATCCAGACAAATTTACAGCAAATGAGTTTCATTATTACGGATGCAAGGTAATTTTATTATAGTAATAATAATAATAATATGATGATGATGTAGACTTATATATATTATTATTGTGTTGCATATTTAAAGATTGGGAATAGCGTAACATTTTTGGAACGATCTTCACCAATTTCTCCATTTCTCGCATTTTTGCAATATGACGCTCAAAACCCTGCACCTGGAGGGCAGCAAGGCCTCAATTTTGAACCTTCACGTCAACGATATTTTCATTCAAGATGTTCTTCAGGCCTTTCAAGAAGAAATACGCAACCGAGTACATCAATGTCAATTTACACATTAGACGTTTCTCTGGTCATTTCTGGCAAAACAGCAAAATGGTCAAAGGAAGATGAATCAACAGCTTTAAAATACCACAGGCCAAAGGAGCGACTTCTTTATTCTATGGTGGAAGGCAGAGCAGAACTGGTGCTTTTTGGGGGATTTTATAAAGATCATAACAGCCCAAGATGTCGGGTCTCTAGTGATGTATTTATTATCAAGCAGTTACAAAAACAATTGTAATAATTTATTTAAAAAAAACAACAAATTAAATCTATGAAAATTCAATAGTTTATAAACACTACATTTTTTATGTCAAGCAATAAAGAAGAAATAAAGGCCTAATAATTTCTCGGGAATCTGCCACGCCCTCCTCTATGAAATCCTCTATTGTTATTATTTCCCCCTCTTGAGTTCCACCCTCGATACGGCGAAGCATTTCTTGAGGCAAATCGTGGGCCTTGAAAGTCCTGAAATCCTCCTCTTCCATACGGCGACTGACTAAACCGGGGACCTGATGGATTGTTGTATCCAAACCCTCCTCGTCCTCTAGGTCTTGGAGAAAATTCAGAAAACCCAGAGCCACTTGCATTATTAAAACCATCTAAAAAATATTCAAACAAAATATCACTTAAAACCAATTTCGGTTTTTAAAGTAATTCAAATAAAATTGTATTTTACAATTTGGTCTTTTTAGGGGAATAAAATCATCCCCGATAGCGCTTGTAGCATCTGCAGAAGACTCGTCAAAACTCCTTTTTACTCCTCTGGCTGAATTCCCATCTTCCGAGCTATGAAAAGATTGTAATCTTACAAAAATTTGTGATATTTTTTTTAAATTACATACCCAAAGTTTCCATTATCATTAAAATAGTCTGGACTTTCGGAGAAACTGGAAGATTGATCTGTTTGGTCTTGTTTCGGCTGCCATTGTTGACCACGGTTCATTGCTCCTCTGGAAAACCCTCTGGCGCTACCTCTCATCCAATTAATGCCCCCACCACTCACCCCTCCCTGTCCTTGACTTTGATTTGGATTGTTGTCATAATCCACTCGTGTCAGCTCTGTCACAATGTTAGCCAGTTTCTGATCAAGATCTAAAAGTGGAAAGAAACCCTCTGGGTTATCAGCTACTCGAGTAATAAGGTTCTCAATTGCAGGCCGCAAAGAAACAATAGCAGCAGCGTCTGATGGATTAATCTCAAGGGCAATCCAATTATCCAATCGAACCAATCCGTTTATATATTCTACTTTTTTACTTCCAAACAAAAGCATGTCAACAGGAGTGATCATTGTCATTTGCTTGCAACTAATTGCCCGGGTCCTTATCTGCAAGAACAAATTATTGTTAAAAATTCCAAGTTGCTAGCTTTCTTTAAATGAGCCAAATTCACCTTCTCTCCAAATATGAAGAAAGGATAAGCAAAATTAGTCTCAAATTTTGTACAGTTGACTGATGCTTTGTGAACTAAAGCAGCTTTTGATTCTGTTGTCAAAACTTTACGTTTTTCTACATGATAACAAACATTTGGATATAATCCAGCACAAAGTAGGGCTGAAATTATGTCCAAAACAGGAGAGTTGTCTTTAAAATTAATTCTGCAAGGAAGCACTTGTTCTTCAGGGAATCCTGATTGAACTAAAACTTGGAGAAGTTGATTTTTCGCTTCTGATGTCATTCGAAGGCTTGGTTGTGACAACATGCGCTGCTCACAAAACTCAAATTCTGCTTCCATTCCTTTTTCCTTCTGGTAACTCCACTGCTGAAACGCGTTTAAAACAGCAAAGTGGTCAGAATTTTTATAAGCTGCAAAAACCCTTTGAGTATGAGCTAATCTTTTGTTGTCTGGTCCAAGGTTGAAAATTTCACTCAAATTAGACGACTGAGCAGCCACAATCGCAAGAGCATCAGCGCAATTGAAAATTGATCCAAGTACTACCATTTTTCCAAGCCGAGGGTCCAATGGAAGGCGTGCTAGGATCTTTCCAAGGGGGGTCAGCTCCGATTGTTCATCAAGGCAATTTAGCTCTATATAAACATTTTTTTGTTTATTTATAAAAGTAATTAAAGCTACCAGAAGTAAATTACCTGTCAGCAATACTTGAGCTTCGATAACCGTGTCAATAGTTGGTGGATCTAAGAAAGTTTTACGTAATTAATAACCGTTAATAATTGCAATCAAACCAACAAACAATAGTTTTCTAAATATGTACCTGGGGCTTTTGAAAGAAAGTTCCCGATAGCTCCAAGGCGAAGAAGTTTAATGCTCAATGCAATTTCATGTAATGGAGTCCGAAGGATTTCTGGTGACATATTTTCATCCAAATTCTCGAACCGAGCTCTACTGCATAAATGATAACAAATTCCTTTTTGAACACGCCCAGCACGACCCTTCCTTTGCATTAAATTGCTCTTTGAAGCCCAACATGTTGCGAATGTGGTCATATTATTGTGGGAGGTAAACAATTTTACTTTGGCTTTGCACGAATCTATCACAAATGCGACGTCATCGATTGTTATACTTGTTTCTGCAATATTAGTGGCCAAAATAATTTTGGTCTGGTGTGGTGCAACGGGTTCAAATACTCGGTGTTGCTCTTCTCTAGGAATCTGAGAATGTAGTGGTAGTAAAACATATTGCTGTGAACCTGAAGAAAAGTGATTATTGTAGAATAGTTACCAAATTATATTAATCAGAAAAAATTTACTCACCAAACACTGGATGATTTTGTAAATATCTCAAAATCAAAAAAATTATATTCCATCCTGGTAAAAACATCAGTATTGACCCAGGAACGTTTAGAGCTTTAATATGCTGAAGAAGAGCAACAACCAATTCCAGATTAATATTTCTTTCAGGCATTTGAGATAAGACAGCTGCAGTTCCTTGAGAGTATCCAGAACCAGGCAAAACAAAGTTCTTATTATCTTCTGCCGAAATACTAGCCTCATCTTCGCCTATCTCTTGTTTCTTTTTCTTTTCACGGCGAATGGACTCAGCAGATATTTTAAACTGGAGCATTTCAACCACGTCTTCCAAAAAATAAGTTTCAACTGGAAATGTTCGTCCTTCAACTTCTATCACTGGACATGAATTGAAATAATCGGTAAAAAGGGTGGTGTCAATTGTAGCCGACATTAAAATCACCCTTAGATCAGGATATACAGCTAACATATCTCGGAGGACAATGAGAATAAAGTCGGTGTCTGCTGAGCGTTCGTGGACTTCGTCTACTATTACGTGGGAAACTCCGCGCAAGCCCCCTTCTAATTTTCGAAGCAACACTCCAACCGTACAAAACAAAATGGAGGCATATGGTCTTGGGAGACAGGATTCAAATCTAACACTATAACCGACAGTTTGTCCGGGAACATCCTCACCACGCTCCTGAGCAATTCGTTCTGCAATAGAAATTGCAGAGATGCGTCTCGGCTGAGTAATGACTACATTGCAGAAAGCTCCTTGTCCGGACATTATGTAATCATCCAAAATGAATTGACAGATTTGCGTTGTTTTTCCCGACCCCGTCTCTCCCTAAGAAATTATGGTTTGGTATAGCATCAATTGAACTTCAAATAATTTTTTTTAAATGAATCATACCTTAATCAAAATAACTTGATTTTCTCCAATAGATTCCATAATTTCTCCTCTTTTTTTATAAACAGGAAGTTTAGTACGGACTTCAAGCATACTTTGAATCTTTTCATTAGTTTGTTGCTGTATACGAAAACTTTCGAGAAATTCTTGGCTTAATTGTTCCAAAGAAGCCTATAAATATTTACATCTATATAAAGTATATTTTTCATATAATAATATATTAACTGATGTTTGAAATTTACAGTAGACATGTGTCCTTCATCTATATTTGACGATGTCCACGGATTCCAATTCGGAAGGGGAGGTGACCAGGACACAATTTCTTGATTCTTTTTATCCTTCCCATCATCATAATTAAATTCTTTTTTTGTTGTTTCTGGTAGCAAAGATATTCCGTCTGGGTCTTGACAAGCTTCATCAATTTGCTAATTATATACAATTATTATTTTTTTTTTGTTTATGGTTAAGTCATTTTTTGTTACCTTTGGTTGAATTCCCAACTCGGTTAATACAGAATGAACATTTTTCATCAAATCGGGGTCTACTGTAACTTTAAACGGGTTCAACTCTGATTCTTTTGCTCTTTTAAGACTTCCCGAAAATGCTTCAATAACTCCAAGATGATACATTTGTCGAACAAGAGAAAGAGCACAACTTTTAGAAGCAGTTTGTTTAGTTGATCCAGTTTCAGAAGCTTGAATTTCTATATTTTATATCAAATTATACAAGAATTCTTTATAAATCAATATGTTGTTGTAGCATAAAAATGATAACTCACGTCTTCCAAGGTCTCTCACATAAAATCCCAAAGTAGCACGGAAACTCCTGTAAAATATTATTATTCCAAGCTTTTATTCTATTATTAAGAGCTTGTATAATTCTGGTCAAAATTACCTTTAGAAGGCTTGTTTAAAATATCACAGCTCCAAATCAGCCACACCTCCTCCATTTAAAAAAAATATATATAAGTACATAACAATTTAAACAAAAATCGTCTGGTGGAGGCGCGGCTGAGATGTTCGAGAGCGTTTTCTTTTAAGGATAAACTGAATATTTAAATCTGACAATCTCTCAATATTCTGGCATTGGAAAATAATCAGATTCGTTCAGTACTTTTTTAAATGCTATGTAGAGTGACACTCTCTATTTTCTGATTAAAATAGGGAACGAAACTCCACTAACTAGAGATAATTATTCTTCCAATAAAATTATTAATAAGAATAATTGGTTGTTTTAAACTACCTTAAATGATCAGGCCCCACCATTTGATAATTATAATCAGCCTTTATATGATTCATCTGCATAAACTGATGTAGTCGACTTTTTGCATTTTCAATTGTCCAATTTCCATGAATAGCACTATTGACATCCAGATCCTCTGCGTCAGCCACTTTTTGTGCATCCATAATCTGGAACGGGATTTGGCCGTCATGTCGAACGTAAGCTGCCCCCATGTCTTGCGGAGTTTGACCTCCCCTAAACACAGGTCTTTGGGGATAATTTTGCTGTTGAAATCCTCCCCCAAAATCATTTTGGGGGACTAGTGGCTCAGATGGAACAAATGTCAAAGTCTAAGATATAATTAAAGTTAAAGTATCTTAATTCATATTCTCTGCTTTTTATATTTACCTGTTCTGGGACGTCTTGTCCACTGAGTTGTCCACTCCTTATCAAATACTGGATAAAATCTCTTGCGGCGTTCGTCTGGGCGTCTTTTTTATTCACTGAATTTCCTATCCCAATGTACGGGATCCCAATGGCCCTCAACTCGCACAAAAATCGCTGCTTAGTTTTTAATCCTGTAGAACAATTACATTGTTGCATTTGATTTTTAAAGTGAACTTTATAAACAATGAATACCTGCTTGTCGAATGTCGTAATCAGGGACTATCTGCTTCTTCCCGAGCCAGGCGTAGAGGAACGCCTTCGGATTTTCCGAACTATCTTCTGCCATTGTTTCAAAATTTTAATTGATTTGGATTTAATTAAACTTTCAAAAACACAAAAAGCGAAAAGGATGAAGATTTGTTGAGTAAAACTTTTTAGCCGACTGATTGGGGTAAAAATGAGAATCTTTGCGTTATTTCCTAAAATCCTGACCTAAGTTGATAGACTTTGACCTGCTTTTGTGTAAGAGGCCACAATCAAACGCTGCATACTAATAATGCTGTAATTTTTATGGCTAATTGTTTTGATTTCGTCTCGTTTCAACTTCCTCATAATAAATTGCCACAAACAAAAATTCATTCCACGCAATTTAAGGCTCTTTAAATACAATAGTATATATAAATTAGTTTCATTCAAGAAGTAGCATAATGAAAAGAAATTGTTTAGTATTTCTGTGCTTTAGTTTTAGCGTCTTTTTTGCTTCAGGAAAAGAGACGGTCCCTTGGGATGATCCAGCCCTTTGGCTAAACAAGCACAACAAAGTGGAAGACTTTTTAGATCTCCTTACTTATGCAAAGGTATTTTATTGATTGGTTAATCATAAATGACATTTCCAATTTGCAAATTCCAAATGTCATTTAGGAGGCTACAGAATCCATTCATGCTTCAATACAAAGGGTCAAAGTTGAGGGAGGAAACGCTCAACTTCGAGTCCTTTTCGAGTCTTTGGGTTTTCTCAAATTGATGTCGATGGATTTAGTTGAAGAGCATATTTGTGGGATTGCTGATGATCGGTTAGTCTATTTATCATCAACAACAACATTTGCGTATATTTACATTTCGCCGTTTTGTTTTTAGAGAAGTATGCAAAAAATATTTGGAACAGGATCACATCAAAAAGCTCCAGTCTCTGTTGGACTCGGCCCACTTGGAAATTTTGAAACAACTTCGAGATTTCGATGGAGGTACTCAAGATGATGGGATGGATTTAAATCCAGCAATTAGACTTCTGCAGCAAATTTTAGGGGCTCTTAAAAAACTGACTGGAAAACAAAAAGATAAAATCAGCGATCAAGTGGATTTTCACGATGACAGTAGCCCAGAAAATGCATATAAAGAGACTACAACTAAGAAAAAATCTAAAGGTAAAACAACCAAAGCTAATGTTAAAAGTAAATCTTCGGGGGCAAGTCGATGGAGGGGACCATTTCGGCTACCCATACATAACGAACAGGACAACTCTTATAGCTTTGCTGCCCAAGTGTCTCTCATGATTGTTTATATTTTGTTGTTTGGAGTAATCATAATTTATTTTGGCATGTATTTTTACTACCGATATAATTACTATTTTCAAAAGAATGGTTAGGTTTGCATTTGTAAAATAAAACATTTTTGTGCTCCATTGTATTTATTTGCATGACATGAGTGTAATATAAAATACAACCACACAAGTTCACCGAAACATCATCTTCAATTTTTGCAATGCATTCGTAATCATACACATGTAGAAAATGCCGTTATATATTACTTTCGGTATGACAGACATACCCAGCCAACTCGAATTTCAGTCACATATTGACTAGAGATCATTAGTTAGCACATACAATAGTTAATTAGTTTAATACTCATTAATTAAAATGCCGGACTCATCTTCATCGTCTTCGTCCGATTCCGAAAATGACGAACCAAAGACTCAAAATGTGGACCACTTTTTAAAAGAAATTCAAGAACTTAAAGTAGAATTGGATAGAGTTAAGAAAGAAAGAGATTTAGCAATTGAGGAAAAAGATAGACTCAAAGAGGAAATGGAACATTTAGAAAACCAACGTTCGGAAGTAAGATTTTTTAAATGAGACATTAATTTATTTAGAGTTTAAATTATAAATGGCTATTTTATAAAGCTAAAAGACAAATTGGATCGTCAAGAAAGCGAGATTGAAGAATTGAAGCAAGAACTTGAGCAAGCGAAAGAAAAATTAGACAAACAAAAGACAAAGAAGGAAAAGATGAAGGTCTGAAACTCTATATGCAAAACTTTCCCTATTTGTTTTATTTATGACGTTTATATGATGTTGACAAATTTTAGGAGTGTTGTCATAAACAAAAGTCAACCATTGAACACGTATTGCATTTCCTGGAGGAACAAGAAGGACGATTGAATGCATTTAGAATTGTAAGTTTATAAAAATACTATGCAGGCGTCAGTTTAAAAATTATGAAATACTTTAGGGCGAAGTGGAAAAGCATGATGACGATTGCTGTTCGGACTCGGATTAGCATTTCAAGCTGTTTATTTTTTATATACAGAAAATAAATGTTATTTTTTTCAAAGTATCTGTACATTTTGATTTTATAATAAACTATTCAACGTAAAATCCATGAAAATCGACTTGGTCTATATTGACAAAAATTATAGGGCAATTAGAGAATACCGTTTGTAACTTGCGACCGTTCACTGATCGTAGGCCAAATTAAATTGAGTAGAATTTCAAGTTGCATAACAACTTGTTTTCGATTTTTTACAAAATCCAATACATTTTTATGCAGCCAACTGAAAAAATGCCTTGCCTCAAAAGTTTGCGAGACATTTTCGCAAAATGCATCTCTCGTCTATTTTGTTGGATAAATTGGTTTCGATTCAAAAGGCCAAATATTGCACCAAGTTCAGAAAACGTGAGATTATCCACATTAAAAACTCAATCAATTGGACAATATTATCCTGAGACACCGACACCTCTGCTACTCCTCCCACAAAACATTCGGCTTCGTGTTTACAACTTACTGGATACATCATCCCTCATAACTCTGAGAAAAGTGGCTAAACCCATGAAAGAAGACGTGGACAAAGTGAAAGGCTTCAAACTTTTCTGCAAACAAGATGAAGATAATAATCAGCTATCTCAAATCTTTCAGTCAGGAATTGGAATTGAATCTTTAAGCTTGGATTGTCTAACTTTAGAAGATGGCCCATTTACTATAAAATATCCAGGACTCTTGAAAGAGCTATCAATACGAGGAAACATTAATTTGCCCAGCCTAAGACATTTATTGACTGCTGCTTGCGAATTCAAAAATCTTGAAAGGTTGAAACTTGACCTCAGCGAACTTGATTTTTTGAATCATAACTATTTGCTAACTTCGGATTCAGACGTACAAATAATTTTTCCAAAAAGCATCCGTTTTCTACATTTGATCTCAACCACTCCCTTTCTCTGCTTGAGAGATTTTGAAGAAAACTTGGTTTCTTCGTTAACACTGCCACAACTTGAAAGTTTGACACTGGAACTTGTAGAACCTTCAGCCGCACCCGTGCTCAGCTACATCCAGCTACATGCCCCCACATTATCAACATTATCCTTAAAATTCAACATATTTTACACGGAAGCTCTGTTGCCTGCTTCCGAATTTAAACATTTACTTCAAGAACATTGGCCTAGAATAACACGATACGAAAATGTACAATTAACATATTTAAGCTGCAGAATAGACAAGTACAATAATAAATTGTTTTTAAACATAATGATGAACTAATACATTAGTTATTTACAGACTTGGTCCAGAATGGCGAAATCTTTTAAACACTCAAACCAAACTAAAGGAACTGATATTAGAGTCTGACGATGGACTTTGCTGGGAAGATATTGAACTCACATTAAAAAATTGCAAAGCGACTTTGAATACTTTGGAAATTTGTTCTTTGAATCTATTTGGTCATCCCTTTGACATTTCCTTATTTGGCGAAATTTGTCCCTCTCTTCACACCCTGCGCCTAAGTCACAAGTTTGCCGATGAATTTGTCCCACGAATTAAAAATATTGAAGAATTCCCTTCTGCAATTAAATGCCTGGAATTAAACAACTTTATTCTCAGGTTAGGTGGGTCTAATATCTGAATTATTTAGTACATACCTTTATTTATAATAATTAGATTAATTTCAATTTCAATTTTCAATAAAGGCCTCAGCAGGAACTAACTTTGCTCCTTCAGTGCTCAAGCTTGGAATCGCTTAGTCTAGGTTATTGGGCAGGGACAAAAGATCGCTTATCATCTTTTTTAAAAACATTTACCCTTCTACTAAAGACTGAGATGGTTTGTCCTAAAAACATTCTTCTTGTCGACACCAAGCCTGTTTTAGAAGATGTCAAAGAAGATATCAACAATTTAGTATTGACAAATTATGGAAAAGTTAGTTTAAATTTTAAATACCCATATGCTATATGTATAGATATTGTTAATAAAAGTTTTGATAGTTTGTGATAGCTGCTAGATATATCAGAATTTATCAGATAGCGTCTTTAGTCTATTGAGCATGCGCAGAGATGCAAACACAAAGCACGCACATTTTTCGCAAAATTGCATTAACATCAAATCCCATTCCTCTTCTTACGTTTTAAATTGCCAACTTCCCCTAATAACTTCCAATAAAGATGAACCGTCTATGGGAAATCCAAAGGGACAATTACTACCACGTCGAGTCCTTGGAAAACTTCTGCAGAGATGAACATCAACCACAAGACGGCGTCATTGGGACATCAAAAGCTGCTAAAAAAGCCTGGATGGAAATGCTGAAAAAAGAGTCTGCTCGTCTTCAAGAAAAGACTTTCAAAATCAGTGTTCCAAGCAAACCAGGCGCAGCCCCAAATTTCCCTCGAGAGGTACGGAAGCCTACTCAGAAGAATATCCTCAGGCTAAAAAAGGTAATTAACACATTTCACATAATCTTGTAGAATTATTTTTACTTGGTTTACCAAATATTCTGTTCGTATAATTTAGGCTTCATTCTCATTGGAAGGCTCGAGATCTTCATGGCCATAATAATTCAAGAATTCCGCAGTGATAAGTCTAACAAACAATTTACCAAGCTTACTGTTTTTTTTCAATGTACTGCAATTTAAAAAAATGTTTTCAATGTACTTTTCATGCTGTTCGGTTTTTTTTTATTTCCGTAATAAAGTCGTGAGCAATTTATTATTACAATGAACTACCTTAAAATCCGTTTGAACCATCTTTATTTATTTGGCACAAGTATATTTGCAACAATGGAGTTTAAAACAATTCAAGCATTCAATCACTCAAATGAATTCCTCATTTATAGTATTATATACTTTGAATTCAACGGAAGCAAGATTAAGACAAAGGCCTTCACACATCAGCATCAATTCATCCATCTCAACTGCAAATAATTAATAATTAAATTTAATCTGCTGCTTGTATTTTTCTTGTAAAGACAATTAAAGGCATTTTCCATCATGCATGCTTTAATCAACAACAATTAGAATTAGTATGTAGTTAATGATAACGAATGACCATGTCGACATCCAGTACGCCAGGAGACTCTGGCTTGATCGCAAAGCAACTTTTAGAACGGAAAAATGAAGCAAAATCTAAGGCCATGTGCTATTAGTATATTTTCATTGCTAATTTCCACTTTCCCTGACTTTAACGTCGGACAAACTCTTCCACTTCCTTCGGAAGCATATTCAGAAGGAGAATGCATTACACCACAAGTTGTAAATGTTGACATAAATTGGGTAAATTGAAATATTCTTTGTTTTCAAATTTTTTAAAATATATTTTAATTTTTAAAAGATTGTCCAACAACGTACATTTTATGTCCCAATCGCGTCTCAATTTGCGCTGCATCGTTATGCGGAAACCTTGCTGAGCAGACCACCAATATCCGATCCCGAGCTGAATTCAATGTGTTTAACCGTAGAAGCGTCTCAGGGTGGTTCAGCCCTCAACTTAACAAATGTGGGATATGACGATCGTGAATTTAGACAAACATGTACCCCAGGGGCTCAGGGAAGAATTAATTGTTTTGCTGTTGGAAGTTCTGCGGGGGTTAATCCTACAAAGACTAGTTAGTACTTTACAAATTTAATTTCTGATATTTTTTTGAAATTATGTAATTTTGTATTATATTTTTATTTTGTTTCGAAATTAAGGGGCAACGGAATTGAACGTTGTAGCATGGGACGCTAGATCATACATGATAGTGGTTCGTTGTGTTGAAGGTTTCTTCCGTGATTTTTCCGTTCTTTCCACTCGACCTTCGGTTTCTCATGATGTGTACCAAAGCGTATTAAATATAACCAGAAATTTAGGGTTTGACGAACGAAGGATTCAAACAACAACTTATGACTCTTGTATCAGGACAAGTTCTGGTTTAAACTCGTCAAATTTTAACCCTAGAATAGGACCCTTTACAAACTCGGTTTTGGCAGCTCCCTTTTCAAATAATGCTAGAGGTACGACATCAGGGATAAATCAGCACCATCAACATCATCATGACCATCAATCTCCACAGCAAATTCCACTCCAACCATCTCAAGTTCTCCGTCTGGTTACTAATAATAATCAACAACAAAATATCGGTCATGGACAATCAGGACAAGGACCAGCTGTGGTACAAGTCGGAGTTGGAGTCGGAGTAGGAACTTCTCAACAAGTGGATATTGACAACAACCAGCAGCCAATTTTTCAAAATAATCATGGAGGACATGTAATTCAACAGCAGCAACAACAATTTGGTTTCGGTCCTATTGGACCACCTCCTCCTGGTTTTGGACCATTTGGTGGAGTTGACCCCGGATTTCAAGGACCAGGCCAATTTCAATTTAAGAAATGATCATATATAATTACTTACAACATCTAATAATAATCTGGACTATTTATGCTACAAAACTTTGCCATGTTTATTTTAGAAATTAATTTGGGATGGGGAATTTTAGCCAATAACAATAATTATTCAATAAATGCTCAAGATTTGTAAAACAATGAAGCTCTATTTACTGACACAAACTCATTATCCGATTTCCTTAAAGTTATGCAAGCGTGAATTTTATTTATTTTCAATGCATTTGTCAAAATGCTGATAAAAATTATAAATCATTTTCATTTTACTTTTGAAACCAGAATTTAAAATTCGGAAACTTGAAACTCTTTTTACTTCAAATGTCGTTGTTTAATTAAATTATGAATCACTTGAGTTGTTCACTGTTGATCACTGGAGCGTGGAATTGTATCCCGTGCATTAAAAGAGCCAAAAGTTAATACCTTTTTGCGTGTTTTTGTTTTCCACGGAATAATTATCAGACGTCTCATCAAAAATTGTAACATACACACATATATTAAATGAATATATAGAATAGACAACAATACACAAGAGAATCACAGTCCAAAGTAACTATTCCAAACCAAGGCCTCCCTTTGTATTACGTTAATCACGAAAAGCAAAAACAAGATTCGCAACATTTCCATTTTTCTTCATTTGCCTATAATAAATCTGCAATGCATTGCCTTAGACAATTTATTGTGTAATATAATAATAATAATAATTCATTCATTATTCCAATCAAATCTGGTCTATCAAGTGGCATCAAGTGCGTCAGTAAATAAATGTGAAGCCGTCAATGATTTTTAGCATGAATACAAATGAATTTTCACATCTTTTAAAAACAGTGAACTTAATACTGGAATCAAACAAACAAAACTTGAGTTTAACCAAGAAACAATCGATCTCTTCACAAGTGATACAAAATGCTTGACAGATTTTTAAATACAAAGTTACATAGGATGTCTAGCATTAAGATTGTTGTCAGTAAATCTGTGATAACATTTTATATAGTTATTTGTACGATATCAATATTTCCAATTTCAGACGCAGGTAATAAATAAGTGAACTTGTGTTCTATATTCATTCATTCAAAATGTCTCAGGTTTCTAATAGTTGGGTTTACATTAATATTTAATTAGTTCAGTGCAGATCTTATGGAAAACAATTAGGAGAATGTGTCAAAATTACAAGATGTCCAAGACTATTGGCAATTTTATTGTCTAGTGAGAGAACAGTACAAGATTTGCGAATGCTGCAAAAACTTACATGTATCACAGAAATTTCAGATTTAGAACGAGATCCTGTGGTAAGAAAAAAAATCGATTATTGTTTGCAAAAATGAATGAAAAATAATGTTTGTTCGTAGGTTTGCTGTCCACTGAAAGAAATCTCGGATGTTTTACTCCAGAACCAAAACAATGACGAAAGTAGCAGTAGTAGTGGTGACCGTGACGAGGCCCCAACAATAGCTTCACCTCCAGCAGAGCTGATAAACAAAAATTCTGCAACAACAGCAAAGCCAAAGTCCGAAGCGTCAGTTTCAACTTCCGGTCCTATTATATCCGAAGATTTGATTAACTCGAAACTTCCATTACTCCCAGCTTTAAAAGACTGCAGCAATGCTATCACTTCGGATCGAATTATTGGGGGAGAAACGGTCAGTCATGGAACATTCCCCTGGTAAGACTGTATAGCTATATGTGTGCTTATGAATCTTAATGTCTAACATTTATCATTTTCAGGATGGCGAGACTAGGATACAGACGTATGTTTTTTTTTTAAATTCCACATGAGAACATTCAAAAAGTATAATTTTTATTGGCAGATAAAGGCACAGGAAAGTTGGAATATTATTGTGGGGGCTCAGTAATTAATTCCAGGTTATTAAATATTTGCAATTAATTTTTTACAATAATCAGTATAGTATTCAATAATTATTTTGAATTATTCGACAGATACATTTTAACTGCTGGTCATTGCACACAAGGCTTTGACGATAATTTCATTTTGTAAGTTTTTTGCCCCCTATTCTCGAATTTTGACTAATATTTTTGTTAAGGTCTGAAGTCCGTTTGGGTGAACACGACACTACAAAAGATCTTGACTGTAATCAAGAATTAGGAAACATTTGCTCACTACCTGAAGACTTCAAAATTGAGCGTATAATCACCCATCCTCAACATAACACGGTCACAAAACAAAACGATATTGCATTGATTAGAGTCAGCCAAGATATTTCTTTTGGATCATGTAAAACATCATAAATATAAGCATTTTTTGTAAAACATATTCCAAACATTATCATTTTTTTAAAAAAGATTTCGTCCAGCCTGTTTGCCTTCCATTTTTGAAGCAATACAATCTTTCTGTTTTGGCAACTTCAGAGTTTGACTCGCTAATCACAACAGTTAGTGGTTGGGGTCGACAAATGTGGAGTAAGTGCAATTTATGATGCATTAAGCAAAAAAATATATAATGCAAAATTAATTAGACAAAACGCAAGGAAGTTCACAACTTTTGCAAGTATCCGTTCCAATAGTATCTAATTCAAAGTGTCAACAATTATACAGAAGAAGAGTGACAATTACTCCAAAGCAGGTTTGTATTTCTCGAAAGACATACAGATATAGTCAAAACTTACAAAAACGTTTTTATGGAAAGCTTTGTGCTGGAGGCGTTTTAGGAAAGGACAGTTGTTCAGGTATAAAAATATATGCATTTTTCAAACACAACAGATAAATGCAACGATTTTTGGTTTCCGGCAGGCGATTCTGGAGGTCCATTAATGGGGACAATGAATATTCCCAACAAATTCTCAAAGAAATTTCAATTTGGGATCGTTTCGTTTGGACAAATTCAATGCGGTGGACCTTTACCTGGAGTATGTTAAAAATTAAGCTTCTTTTGCCTTATATAATTTTGTGAATAATTTTAGGTATACACCAGAACAACTGAGTACTTGCCTTGGATCTTATCAAACATAGAACCTTAATCTCAAATATTTTTAAATATATATTTAATTTAAAAGTAAATATAATAAGAAGCGGAACAAAACTCAATTTCCTAATTACTATATATGCATGCGTTTTGTCACAAATGATTGATAATTTTGTAATAATCAAGAGAAAGCAAATAACTAAAAGTTTATCAACGCCCTTCTAGATAAGATAAACCAGCACATAAATTCAATATAATAAATAATTTGGCATATCCTGCGAAAAGTCATAACTCATAACTTTTAACAACTGTTTAAAAAATCAAAATTAACAAAATGAATCGGAAAGGTAAATTAGGGAAGGTGGATACCACTGCTTCTGAAAATAACGAAGAAATATGTAAAACTTCAAAAAAGGATAAAAATGAAAAACGAAGGTCTGCATTACGAAGATTTGTGGAACGGTAATTTTCAATTTTAGGCTAGACCATTTATCTCTACCCATTTTAATTTAGTGTTTTATATCTCGTTTATTTCAGCATCAGTGCTCCATTTGTAGCAATAGCTAACTTATTTCAAAAGAATAATAAAAAGGAGAGCAAAAAGAAAGAAAAGCGCAACAATAAAGCTAGAAGCTATGAGGTCACATCCGACACAAATACAACAACTGATGTTGTTACTACATTAGAAAGCTATAAACCAATTTCTGACAGTATTCCTCAGCCAACCCCACGCTCAAGCATAAAAAGAAAAACCGAGCAAGAACAATCAATAAAAAGAGCTCCATCGCCGCCACCAAAGCCAAAACGGACCCCAGAACTTAGAGTGGAAGTTAATGTTGAGCAAATGAATTCAAGTGATTCTTCAATCAGGCGAAAAGCCCCACCGCCCCCGATTCCATTAAAAACCAATTCAACTTTAACGCAAACATCCTCTATTCCTCCGACGCCAACTCCCCGATCACCATTAACAAATCCTGAAACGCCTACGCCAAAACAACGAACAGTTCACTCCCCGACGGCAACAAATATACCACCTCTTCCAAGCCCTCGATCCCCACTTCCGCCACTACCCCCAAAATTAAGGCCTTCGATTCAAAGGCAATTTGTAGGAGGGCGTGTTGTAGATGTTTCATTTTTATTTGTAGGCCTAGACAGAGCCGGAATTTCCTCAACAGCATCAAGTTTTGTAAGCCCTAATTCAAATCAAAGAACTGGAAGAAGCGATAATTTTTCAATTACCGAGATGATTGCTGACCTGAAGCAAAAAACGATTGGCCACATCAAAATATTTGATATCCCTGGCTTTTGCAAATCTCAGCATGTTGAACAAGATGCTGAATTGATTATTGCTCTTCAATCCAAACTTCAGCAATCGTTGCCAAATCAGATTCCAACTGTAGCATTCATCGTCACTCGTTTCGACGATGACAGATTTGAAGGGGATTCGTCTCAGTTTACAAAGATGCTGGTTGCTTTAAGTCATACACAAAGAGAATGGACAGATAGAAATTTATCAAATGTAATCTTGGTTTTGACACACTCTCAAAAAGTTAGCCAATTTGCTTCCCAAGATGAGATTTCCAATAGAAAAATCAAATTTCAGCAAGCATTTCATAAAATTTTTTCAACAAAGCCTCGAGTTGATATTGTTTTAGTGGATAACCTTGAGAAAACGGAAGAAAGCAAACAACTTTTGTGGAAAGGAATCAAGGAATCTTTAGCAAAGCGACAAAATTTTGAAGTAGTATCTCAAGCAGTATCAAAGCTAGAAATGATTGATTTACCCCATTTTAAAATGTCACAAACGACAATATCAGAGCTTTTACCACCAACCCGAAGAAAAATATGTGATTTGCTAAACCTTCTTATGCAAGGCCAGCCATTACATCATGAAGAAGTTGTTTCGGATGAAGAATTTGTTCCATACTTTGTTCCATATTATTCCAGTAACTCGATCCATAACTTGAATTATCCCACAAAATTGCTACCATCAGCAAAGATTGTAATGGGAGATGGGTTTACAGAGGTTCAAGTTTCCGATCTTTTGCCAGGGGATAAAATACTGAATATGGAAATGTTGACATCAATAGTCTCTGGAATTTCCAGAATAAGTAGTGAATTGTCTGAAACTATCGGGAGAAAGTTTGTTGCTCTTATTGGAACTGAAGAAGAAGATCCAATAGTCTTAAAGTATTTTAGTTCAAATAAAAAGATCAAAGAGGTTGAGTTTCCGACCGAAGAACGTTCAAAAACGTCACAGCAAGTCCTTCATACTGATATTCAAACATTTTACGAGATTAAACTCGACACATTATGTAATGGAACATTTGTGGCTAATGGTTGGGTTCTTTATGTATAAAGCATTATTGTTCGGCCATGAGAATAAGTAATAAGTAAATAAATATATTTTGATACTGTATCATTATCACTGCGGAATTCTTTGTAATAAATGTCATCATTTCAGGTTTAAAAAAGTATTATTTATGTCAAGATTAAAGTTAATGACTAATTCATGATAAGTCTCCTTATCTCCTATCGGGAATTTGAGTTGAGGTAAATTTCACGCAGACTCATTATTCTGACATCAATAAAACAATACATTATTTCTTGGTTTTGCATCTAAAATTGGCAAAAAAATGGCTGGGATTACAGCAATTAAAAATAGGCCTTTGCCTTCCGGTGCAAGAAGTAATGACAAGGCCATTTTAGTTCTATTAGGGCTTACGGGAGCTGGCAAAACGACGACGGTAATACTTTATAAAATTCCATTAATTAATGAATAGTAACGAGATTGCTTAAAAATGAAATATTTTCAGCTCAATTTTCTATTTGATCGAGTAAATATGATTAAAACGGAAAGTTACTGTTCTGCCACATCCACTATTATGGAGTACAACGCAACGGTAAATTGTAAAGGATCGGATTACGATTTGCGAATAATTGATACTCCAGGATTTGGGGACACGCGTCAACAACCGCAAGTTAGAGACGCAAGATTTGTAGCCACGTTTGACCAACTTTTAAGGACGCACGACAACCTCAAATCTTGCTATCCTACAACTGTTCTACTTGTTGCAAAATTCAATGATGATCGCATTGATGGGGAAACTTCCCATTTTATACAAATGCTAAAAGCTGTGGACACCTTACTCTCAAATTATAGATTAATTGACAAAGACGCTCAACATCCAAATTTAATTTTTGTCTTGACTCACGTAATGTCGGAGGACAGCAAAGCATTGAGGTCAGATCCAACTCCAAAAATCAAGCTAATTGAGTGTCTGGTTAAAACATTCACAAAACTTCCATGTCCGATTGAAGTTGTAATTGCAGAAAACAAGCCAGAACTTTACGACCTACCAAAAATGAATGACTTTTTCAAACTACCAAATGGTCAATACTATCCTTTAAATCTGTTTCAAAAAATTCAGTCAATGGCCATCAAAGCCAACGATGTGGTTGGGGAAACAATTCTTCGAGAATATTTCAAAAACCCTTCCCAAATAACAATTCAGCTCAACAAAGAAAGTGAGTTGTTGCCTGAAAATCACATGATGGTACGAGATGTTCTTGGAATATTGCAAAATGCAAAGTTCAACATTGAAAACACTCAAATAGCCCGAGAATTGAAAAGAAGATGGGAACTCATTGACGAGACCGTGAGAAACAGATACTTCAACTCTCTTCAGATCATCCAAAGCACTTTCCATAAAAATAAAATTTTGAGTGAGGAGGATTTACCAAGTGATAGGGAAAGCGTGATAAAACTCCTTATGGACCTGCCAATCAATCCCCCTATAATTAGTATCTTGGAAGGAATGGGAATTGTGGGGCCTGAATTGCCAAAAAAAACTTTGGGCGTTGGATACTTTTACAATATCTTTACAGATTCAATAATGACAAATAGTCCATTTGCAATGGACACTTTGGAGTACACTGATATTGGATTTAAATCAGCAAGAGGTATCTTTGCAAGACTAATTGCCGAGAAACTCGTTTTGAATTCTGTGTTTGATAGCGAAATACTTTACTATCGAGATCGGCTCAAACAATTAAACATTCCTGAAGAGTTCAAGGTTGAAAATTTTACATCAAATCCAAAGGAAGGATACAATATAGTTCCACCAAGGACAAAAGTAACAACGCTTACTGGAGTTCGAGAAATAAGAGTTTTCAATATATTCCTAAAAAAGCCATTGATCCAACTGTCGGCGTCATATAGAGTTAGCATCAGTAATTTACCCCAAAAGTTTGAGCCTGAGAAAACGGGAGAGTTGGACAAATGGAATGCTTTCTTTTTGGGAAATGGCTGCTATATTGTTAAATCTTGTTATGCAGGTGGAAGTTTGGAAGTTGTTGCAAGAAAAAATAACAACTCGAAAAAAGAGACTAGCCACGAGGAAGTTTTATCAATTATTGCAGACATTCTCAGCAAAGCTGGGTGTTTTGCGTGAGTTCTTTTTTCTTTTTTTTATGTAGCTTTTGGTTTTGATTGGTTTCTTTTTATATGCATAGACCAATGGACCTAAGCTCTAGAGCTGAGGATTGGGATTTTCAAATTGCATTTAAAGGAGGGGATCCTAATTTAATTTATCCAACACTGGCCAGCTTGTTTAATCCAATCGGAGTAAAATTCTTTAAAAATTGGAATTCATCGTTAACTACGCATCCAATAATGCTTCACTCTGAAATTGAGTTGGAAAATATCACCAATTATTTGAAACGGACAAATCCTACAATGGCAAAGGTACATATATTATTGTAATGTTTAATATGTAGTACTTTTTTTTAAACCTAAAATTTTAATATCATTTCATCACGACAGGAAATCACAAATGCAATGCATCATCTTTTTTGTCCACAAACTCCCAACCAAGACGAACCGCCAATGTCCGAAATAGATGCAGCTACTGCGTCTATGAAATTGGAAAGTCCTAAAATCCCTAATCCTAATCTTAGGCCATTACCGTCAGCACATTTAAGAAAGCCTTCAACCGCAAGTTCAAGCTCAGACTCTGAAGCTGCAACCCCAATCAAACGTAATGAAGTCAAAGCTCCAGTTACACAAAGGCCACTGGGCTGGGGAGCTTGGTTTGGCCAGGTCTTCAAAAAAACAAAACAAAAAAATTAAATACTTTTGTTCAAAATTAGTTTAGTCCAATTTTAAACAAGTTACAATAATGTCAAATAGATAATGAATCTATAATCTGTTATGTCATTAAATGAATATTGTATTTTCCATTAATCATAAAAGTGTTATTGTTCCCTCTCTTCTTTGACCAGTCTTCGATTTGCAAAGAGACTAAAATCGTTTTCAGATTTCCTGGAGGATTATTCGCCAAATTGTTTTCATCTTATTGTTGTTCATATATTTTGTTAATGAGTAAAACGGAAGAGCGTTCAATTGTTTACTTGGTAGAAATCTAAAGAATAAGTAGGTTTTGCACATTATGGCATGAAATTATGTGATTTCCTCTCTGATTGTGTCTAAACTATTCCTGTGGCGTAAACAGTTTATCAACAAGACAATCAACAATACATTAACAACAATTAAATTATATTAATGTCTGCGAAACCCATCAAAGTACTTTTAAGTTCAAGTTCAATGCAAATCGTTCAAATCTCTTTGTTTTCTACGAATTTCACGGCTGGGCAACTTTAGCATTACTTGACTTGTGACGGCGTGGTAAAACTGGTAATTAAAAATGCTTCAACCTAAGTATTTCACACTCCAGGCGAAATGCATAAGAATTTCCAACAATAACATTTTTTCTGCGAAGAAAGCATGGGAAACAACAATACTACGAATTAGTATAACGAAAAAACAATAAAATTATATATAAACACATAAAAACAACCATAACGTAGTATAATTAGTTTTGTTGTTCAATTTGAACAAAACATTACATTTTTGTCTTGTAAAGAAAACTGTTTGGGAAATTATAACTCTGAAAGCTCGTATTTTTGTTTACTAATATTCTTTTAAAAGCTTATTTCGAAGAGAAAGCAGTATGAAAACTACTGGAATATTATTTTTGGTCATCACATTCTCTTCAATTTGGGCTCAAGAAGAGTCTGTTCCCAAGCCTTCTGCGAGTCTCAACCCATTTTACTCCCAAAACTTTAATGGATTTTCAACTCCCGGAGGTTTCAATAAGGGACCAGGGGACCAGCAAAATGGATTTCAGTTTACTTTTGCTCAAGGGTCACCCAGTGATCAAACCAATGGCAGAGGACTTCAATGGCCTACACCCACTACCGGAATATTAATCACCCCCCAAAATCAACACCAATTTTACCCAACCCCATCTGGGCCTCAACACAATAGTGGGGGTTGGGGCAAAGATCGCGACAGCAATTCGTATGGACCATTGCAACAATGTCTCTGCACTTGTAAGGGACCTCATGGCAATGGTTGGGTCAAGAAATAAAATGCTAATAAGCTGGCCAACTGAACCGTCTAATATCGTTATCGCCATCGCTAAACTAGGCGATACTTTTCTTTTACCAAATAGAAATATTTAAGCAAAATACAATTTGTAATAAATTCTTTTAAACCAAATAAGTAATTTGTTCATTTATTGCATAAATTAACTGTACTACATAGTTTGCATACAATGCATGTATGTGCATTTCAAGCATTTAATGCTCACAAAGAGAGAAAGGTCTCTCGAAAAGATTTTCATTAGAATCCTTTACAAAGAACTTTCTTTCTTGCATTAAATCTTCTCGTAAATTTTTTGCCTCTTCTAAGCTCATAGGATAATTCATCATCCCAACAATTTTATGGACGACTAAATCTGGTATTGGGGTTGCCTTTTTGTCAATTTCTCCAAGAAACCAGGCCTTCTGCTGGGGAGGAACTCTGGCAGTTGATACAATTTGAACAGAAGGATCAACTAGGAAGAACACTAAAATTTTTCGGTATCCTGCTCTGGTTTTATCTTCCAACTAAAAATATAAATAATAATAAATAAAATAATTGAACAAAAATTTTAATATATCAGTCTTGCCTCAAATGGTGCCACTTGATGTTGCAAATTGTTTGGAAAAGAGATGCATCGTCCTTCTTTGGTGAGAATTGATCCAATTTCTTGATTCAGTTCTCCTTCGTTGACCAATCTGTACATTTCATACACACCCCTTTCATCATATTGCTCATAATCCGGCTCTTGTACGGCTTGTCGAAATTTTAATCTTGACTCGGTTACATTATCAAATGCATAATAATAAATCCCAGAAGCCACAATTCTTTCATTGGCCATTCCTTCTAAATGCCACACTCCTCCGTTGTATTTGGGCTTTTCAGGAGTTAGATGAATATTTGCAAGTTTTACAATTACTTGAAGATTTCTACCATTCAACTTAACAAAATTTGTGGGCAGTGGTGGTTCTTCAAATGAAGGGATTTCAATTGGTTTGAATACTCTTATCGGTTCAACAGATTCGTCTTCTGAAGCATCAGAACCCGAAGGTTCTTCTGGTTCAGGAACTTCTTCGTACCAGTCACCGTCAAGAATAATTCTGTTTTGACGAGGATTTCTGAAAATGAAATTAAATTCATACTCTGTACCTGCCCAGTCAAACTTTTCCATAAATGTGACTTTTAAAAAAAATATTTACATACCTCAACTCGGTCAACACTTTTTCAAACATTGGAATAAACTTTGTCAAGATTTTCTCTATGCAAGCATAAGCTGCTGGATACCGTTCTGGATGTAAATTGTTGATATAAGAGCTAAACTTGGCATTTCCTTCCTCATCGACTGCTACTTCGCAAGGCAGCCATTGATACTTTTTAGATTTTGCATAGGACGGAAGGGATTCCGTGTGGGCAAGGGCAATTTTAATGGCTTCATCTTGAAGTAAAAATTCCTCCTCCTTGGAGAAATAAAGCAGACAGTCATATTCCGATGCCTGGGAATTTGTTCCAAAAGTGTTTTCGTTATTTGATTGACAATGAGCCTCTTTGAGAATCTTTGAGCGACCAATTAGCAAAGGATATAAACTTGGATGGACAAGATCTAAAACGATATCATTTGTCCCTGGATGCCAATCCTTAGCCTCATCAGGTATGGACTCAAGATCTCCTATTGCAGTAATTAATTCACGACGTAAACTCTCTTCAATTAAGGCATCAGATTGAAATGTTCCATCCACAGTGCTTGGTTGAATTCCTGTTACGGGATCTTTTGCCATTGCCTGTTTTATGTAATCGATTTCAATTTCTTGATATGTAGAAAAATAATTAAATATGTGTTAATTTTTCATACCACCCACTCAAGTTCCTTGAGGACAAAATTGAACTTTTTCTCGCTTTCTCGGATTTGTGGTACCACGTTCTCAACTTCCTTTCTCCATTTGGAAATTATTTCGGGGTCGGAAATTTTCGTTTCCCAGTTTGGCTTGTCTCTTATTGATGATGAAAGGTTTATTATTTCCAATTCATCTCTCTGTATAATAAAATACATAAATTAACCATTATTGAAATTTCGATTATCACAAACCGTTTTTGGAGGTGCTCCAGCGGAATATTCCCCGATTATGAAAGCATGTGGAAAGTTTTCGAATGCTTCCATTTTAGTTTATTATTTTCGACAATAGGACCAACACAGTTATAACTATAACACACTTTTCAACGGATGATAGATATCGATATTATCGACCCGAGTTTTCGATGTAAATTGGTTCTTTTATAGATACTAAAGTCCAAAGAGAGTGCAGTTATTTACATGGATGAAAGTTGTATGAACAATAAGTTGCGTGTTTGTGAATCTTTAACTTTATATCTACAGAGAACAATATTTTTGTTTTAAATTGAGATGAATCACCAGCAAATACAAAGCACATGTCCCAACTTGTATAAAAGCTATGTCAAACTCAAGGTTAGGAATGACTCGAGTCTCGAGGATGATAATTTGCCCGAATTACATATTACATACAAAAGATTATATATGTATATATACTCTATCGGAATCTATCCATTTGAAGCAATATCCATGAACAATGAAATAAAATCGACTAATGATCAGTTAATGAGAATATGAATTCCATACTTGCTTTACATTTGAAGTTTCCAAATGTTCACCATTTTAATATTCTAAATGAATTTTATTAATAAGCGTTATTTGTAAATTGTGTGCTTTATTGATTAAAGCTAACAAATGACTTAGCATACCAAGTCACGCAATAAGTAATTACATAAAAACAAGGGGTAATTAAAAGCCGATCCGGGTATTTTATCATGAGATTCTCATGGGACAGTTCCCTAATTTACAATAGGCAATTAGCAAATTAGTTGCGACATCGTACTTTTTTACAAAAATTGTCACATCTCCTATTTCAGTTAATCTTTGGGTCTCTTTCTGCAATCTTTTATATTGCTACTCTGGGACTTTTTAATCTCATAGTATCTCAAAATGCCTCAACTCTTTTCCAAGTATTTTCTGATCTCTGCTTTTCTCATAATAATGCTCCCAAGCATGTCATTTTGTGTCCGCTTGACCACTGATCAGTATACTACTCCTCTTGTCGAAGACTATGAAGATGTCAACTCAAAAAGCAAGAAAACCGAAATATTTGATAAAATATTTGAAGGATCCGGTTACGATTCAAAGCTTAGACCTCCGGGCCTCAACAATGGGTCAGGGCCTACAGAGATTCAAATTAGTTTGCACATCAGGAGCATTGAGAACATTGATGATGTGAAATTGCAATTTAGCGTCCAGTTGACCTATCGTCAGGAATGGACGGACCCAAGATTAAAGTAATTTAATGTCTTAAATATATTTGTATACTTGATATAATAAATTTTAATACGATGGATATTAATTCAGATACTCTCATATCCAGTCAAACATAAGATACCTTCAACTGATTCTGGCCCACAAGATATGGAGGCCAGGTGAAAGACATTTCAAACAAAATGATGCTTTGTGACAATGTTAAATATATTTGATTAATTTGTCAGATATATTTTTCTCAAACGAGAAAGAAGGCAAACTTCATGAGCTGATGATTCCAAATTTGTTTACAAGAATTTACCCAGACGGAAAGGTTTTGCAGAGTTATCGGATTACACTGATCTTATCTTGTCCCATGAATTTACGTGGTATGGAAGCGTCTTTAGGAATTTGTTTATTCTTATTTCTTGATTTATTAAACTAGCTTATCCCTTGGACGTTCAGCAATGTCCAATACAAATGGCGTAAGTATCAATAATAAATATATATAGGTATTTATATTATCAAATAATATGCGTACGTATTCATAAGTTCTTATGGATGGACATCACAAGATATTATTTTGAAATGGAGAAAAGATAAACCAATAGACATGGCTCGCGACTTCAACATGCCCAGGTTGATAATCTCAAAAAACAAATACAGATAGATATAATATGACAATATAAAGAGTGTTTGTTATTTTTTGACAGATTTAAGATGCAGGAACATGTCATTTCTGAGTGTTCATCTGTTACATTTACTGGAAATTATTCCTGTGTAAAACTTGATATCGCTTTTGAAAGGGAATTCGGTTTCTACTTAATTCAGATCTATGTACCATGTTCTATGCTCTCATTGGTTAGTTGGGTCACATTTTGGCTTGAACCAACTGCAGTTGAAGCAAGAGTGTCACTTGGAGTGACAACGATATTGGCGATCGTCACCCAGACTTATGGAATTAATCAATCGGCACCCCCAGCATCATATGTCAAAGCAATGGATGTATGTATATATATTTGGATATTTCATAATTCCTGTGCTTTCTCTTTTGTTAAAATTGTGTCGTTTAAATTATTTAAGGTTTGGACAGCTTTCTGTCAGGCAATGGTATTTGGTGCATTACTTGAATTTGCTCTGGTGAATTACGTCACCCATTTCCGGGTTGTTGCAAAGAAAAAGAAAAACTTGCTTGCATTCGAGGATGTGGATTCAAATGGTCAAGAAGACAGCGTGAAAAGAAAGCTAAAGGAGGAAATTATTGGGGAGGCCGAAGCAAAGATGGTGGCCAATGCACTGGTCAAAGCAAAGAAAATAGACCTATGTGCTCGCGTCTTGTTTCCACTGGTCTTTTGCATTTTCAATATTGCCTATTGGGGTCATTACATGAAATTGTACTTTGGGCTTTTGGAAGAATTTAAATCAGGACTAGATAATCTCACAGCTTGAGATGTTTGATGTTCAAAACAATGTTTGAAGAACATTTTTAAACCGCTTCATTTATGTACATTTCCTCACAGGTATATGTATTTAGCACAATTTGGTCGTATGATGAGTGATAACACAGTATTAACAACATAAAAGTCATTAACAATTTAATAATAAAGTACTCGTTCATTCAAATCATAATAAAATTCTGAATTTGCTTCAATACATGTGGTACATAAAATGTGCAAATTCCTCTCCAGGGTTATTTGAAGCAAAGCAAAAGACAGGGTCCCTGCGTTTTCAGGGTCCTCAAAGCATCCTGCATACGCTCAAAAGACCTCAGAATTGCTTTAATTTGAATTATTTTCTAAGGGGACCTACTTATCTTTTTTTAAATCATTTTTTTTTTTGTTGAAAAAAAATTAATCGGTTGAAGAAATTTGAAATTCACGATGGGTCTATGTTGCTGCGGTAGTTTGAGAACAGGATGTTTGGTCATTGCAGTTTTGAATGTAAGTATCGAAATCAAGGTGTCCGGTTTAAAACAAGGTATATTTATAGTTGATAGGAGACGGGTTGGTACTTTTGGCTGGAGTTCTTGGCATTGCGTTGTCTGTCCACATGTCATATCACGAAGAGAAAAGTGGTAGCTACACGTTTGGGAACATTGACATACCACATCAAATGAGTATGAGAATTAACACTTTTTTTCAGGCAATAATTTTTTTGAGAATGTTTTAATTTAAGATCTTTTGATTCTTTTGGCATCCATTTTTCTTCTCGCTTTTGGTGCCCTTGACTCGGTTTTTTCGGTTTTGCTATACGACGGAGCTTTGAAAGTATGAGATATCTAATCCTATTATTACTTAATAATTTTCAATTTTCAGAGACACGCCTCGAAATGCCGATCTTGGCTGGTTTTTAATGCCATACTATTTGTAGCTCAGTGGATTGTGCTAATTTCGACAGGCAGCAGTAATTTCATTCTTCAAGCGATTCCTGCCACGCTTATTCGTCTCTACGTGTTTACCATTGTCTACTATTTTATTGATGAGGTTCAAACGGAGAAAGCACTGAAAGCAGCCATGTCTCAAGGTCCAAATCTTCAGTGTCACTATTACCCCAACGCACCTGGTTTGACTGAAGGTGACAAAATTGACAATTCCAAAAAAAAATCAACAAATATTTACCCAAATATTGAGGTTTAAATCCTTCAAAAGCAAGCATTATTTCCCCTGTCAAAATTATTCATTAGTTTTGCAAACAAAAATATAACAGATTAAAACTGTTTCCAACTTCTCGTATTATTGTGAAAGCAAATAAAAAATCTATTGGTTTCAGATTGAAAAAAATAGTATAGAGAATTATTACTTTCAGGAAATCAGGAAGTAGTAAGCGTAGAAAAAGTTTCAGCAAGCTTCCCTAAACAAGTATGAAATGCATCACAAATTACTTACATATCAGTAAAACAGCGGGTGTGTTATCGAAAATCTGATCAAAATGAATATTCATATATACAAAAGATTCCAGACCAACCTCAATCAAGAATAATAATCAAGATCAAGTGCATCTGTCTGAATTAATTTGATGTCGTAAATTGCAAATTGTATAAATAGAGCACAAAACAAGTCACAAACATCAATATAGTCTCAATCATGTCTCGCATCTGCATTTTCTTATTTTCAATTGCATGTTTTATCCGTTTTGGTCCAACATTGGGCGACGGCTGTCGTTGTGTTAAAATCTCGCACTGTGCAGATGGGGGTGGGGCCATCAGACCAAGAAATGTACTAAAAATTAATACTAAAAAAATATTTCAGCATATTATTATTCAGTTTTCTACTTTATAGACCACAGTAAAAACAACTTGTGCGGCAGGACATCGATTTTGTTGCGTGATTATTGACGAGGAGCCACCCCCACCACAAGAATATTCATGTGGAATTCAGAAGATAACGTATGTACCTGGATTTCACAAGGGCGAAGGAAAATCATGGCTGGTACCTTCAACATTGTTTTTTTCTGAGCAATGTCACAAAGAAATTGTTGTATAAATATTAAGGCAAACTACGGAGAATTCCCCTGGATCGTCAAGATATTAGGGTCGAAAGGGCAATTTTTGGGGACAGGTGCTTTGATTGGCCCTACAAGAGTTTTAAGCGTTGCTCATATTTTCGAAAAGTAATAATCGCATGTACACGGTTTTTAAAAATATTTTTTGATATATACTTGCAGCATTTAGTTTATTATTTCAGTTCTGAACCAAGCTCTGTTCTGTTGGGAGCGTGGAATGATGCAGTCGATGTTGTCCCATATTCTCTTGTGGAAATTGGAGTGGAAAAGATGATTCGCCACGAACATTTTAATCCCATAAATCTGCATAATGATATTGCCATTCTGCGTTTAGAGAAATCAGTAGATTTGAATTCAGAAAATCCCCAAATTGGAGCAGTTTGTTTGCCATCAAATGTTATGGAAGATAAACAGCGGTATGTATACATTTTATACATGTACGTTTTAAAAAGTCAGCTTGAAAATTCTGATTTAGCTGTCTCCTATCAACTTTTGGGGATGAAGGATTACCAATTGTAAGAAGAATTGAACTATCAACTCTATTGAGACAAAAGTGCCAAGACAGTCTTCGGGAAACATTTTTAGGAAGAAGTTTCATTTTAGATACAAGTTTTATTTGTGCCTTTGAAAAGGGGAAAGATGCATGCAAAGTAAGTCTTTGACGATTTTATTATTGACTATATGATGTTTTAATCAATCTCTAAATTAGGGACACGGTGGATCTCCGTTAGTTTGTAAAAATGGTGACGGAAATTGGTCGCTAGCAGGGCTTGTAGCTTGGGGTGTTACCGAGGAAGATTGCAGAGATAGAGGTCGATATCCTGGAGTTTATTTAAATGTTTATAGCTATTTAGACTGGTTAAATTCTAAAAATTCTCATTAATTTATTTCAATAAATATTTACACAATACAAATTTTAAAAAAAACAAAAACATAATTTCAGTCTAATTATTGTTGACCAGTCTCACTATTACCATCATTTGAAGAATCGTCACAATATACCACGTCCTCTGAATTATTCTCATCTTCAGATGAACACTGAGCACTTTCAGAATCTTTTTCTTTTTTCCGTGATATTTTCCTACGGGGAGATTTATAGGGTTGAATAATAAATGCAAGATTATTTTTTGTCAAAAAGTTTGCAACTTTAAATCTTCCATCGCATCCAGTGTCAGACTTTTCAAGCTCTTTAAAATCCAGACGTTGAATTTTTATTACAGGTTCTGAATTTTTTACAAATTTGTCTCCACTTTGATAATGAATTTGATGATCGATGCTGCGATGAGTGAAAAGATCACGTTGCATCTTGAAACTAATTGAGCAAATATTGCATTTGTTATTATTCGTGTTATTTTCATCCTCATGAACTGCTTTGAAATGCATCATAAGTGACATTCTTGATGGCAAAAGAATGTCACAATAGGGGCAGCTGAAATTAGTGGCTAAAGCATCTCTTAAATTCGAATGAATTAGTAAATGATCTTGGAAATCCTTCTTCCTTTGGAAAATTGAAAAACATGTTTTACATTCATGTTTGGAATGATGAATTTTACAATGGTTCAGGTAAGCTTTAATCGATTTATAGCTTATATTACATATTGAACAATGGCGATGTTCATTGTTTTTATGAAGTTTGTACTCTTCTTTTACCAGTGAGCTGAAATCACATCTTTGACATTTGAAAATCTTATTACGAGTGGTGAGCTTGGATTTCGGTTTTTTGCACTTTTGTGGTGTATTATGTTTTTGGTAGTGACGAATGGCATCCCTTTTCAACTTAAAAATTTCATCACAACATTTGTAAGGAGGTCCTTTTAGTTTAAACTCGTGCATATCCGTAATATGTTTATTTCGAGCACATTGATTGACGAATTTCTTAAAACATATGGGACAATCTTTTTTGTCAACTTCTTTAGGCTCTGAAGTAGGCAAACCATTTTCGGTAATTAGTTGAGGTTGAATGTTGAGTTTCGGTTTGAAGTTTGGATTTTCATGATTCTTGATATGAGCTCTGAATGTGCGTTTCCTCGTAAAAATCTTGCTGCAAATATCGCATTTGAAATGACCATCGCCTTCCCCATGCACAAATTTTATGTGTTTTCTCAAAATTAGTACGTTCTTGTATAATTTTCCGCAGATTTCACAAGTTGTCGCACTTTCAACAGGATTTGGGTGAAAAATTTTGTTATGTTTGGCGAAAGCTTTCTTGGAAATTACAACGAGTTTGCAGACTTCACAATTAAATCGCTCATAGACCACTCCGTGGACTTTTTCTTGATGCTTAAACAAATCTTCTCTTGTTATAAACGTGATATCGTCTTCGCAAAGTGTACATTTTGGAACTCTGTTGGTCCCTCGTCCCTCCATGAGAATGAAGATGGGTAATGAGGTCTTTGGCTGAATTAAAGTCCTTTGGAGTGGGACAAAGTAAACATTTGCAATTACTATTTTCCGTTAAATGTTTTCTTTCCAAATGAAGTATTAATCGGGGTTTCGATTCAAAAGAAATTCCGCAAATACTACACTTCATAGTACCATCAACATTTTGAGTCCTATTAGGCTTGTGAACAACTTCCATGTGTTGGCGTTTGGAATATTTGTTTTTGAACATTGTTTTGCAAATGGTGCAATGTAAGTTTAATTCTTCGTGGCACTTCATATGAGGTTCTAGTGCTTCTTTTGAATGAGTTCGATGCTCACACCTTTGGCATTTATAAGGTTGCGGATGACCATGAACGTTTTTGTTGTGAGTTTTGAGACCATTTGAAGATTTGAATTTCAGTTTGCATTGTGTACATTTAATGCTGCAAATTCCAAGATGTCGATTCAAGTGGACTTTTAGAATTGAAGGTAAATCAAAACTTAAAGGGCACTTTGGGCATGGGTATTTGCGATTCCTATTCTCCAGTTTGGAATTATCTTCGTTGGCATTAAATTCTTTTACCCGATTATTTTTTCTTGAAGTTTTCTTTTGTCTTTTTGCCGGACGCTTCACTTCTCTAAGATTATTTAACCATGCTTAATTAATTATCTTGTACGTAATTTAATAATAGATAATAAAATTGATCTCACTTCCATTCCGCATAATCTTCATTTCTCTTTTCATCATCATTATTAGCAGAGGAATAAGATTCGCTTCCTTCTTGCCCCTCATAATCATCGTAGTTTTCTACATTGTCGTCCTTGTTGTTATCTGGTTCTGTTTCAACTTCTACTTCGGCTAATTCAATTGCGGGTGGTTCATCCCTGCATCTCTCTACTGCTACCGTTTTACGTGGAGAAGCTTTAAAATTCATTTGGAAATATTCATTTTAGAAATTCTATAATGTAATAAAAATTATTATGATATGACTATTAAATACCATTTCGGCTAGAATCTCGCGATATGGATCGTCGAAAAGTTTTAGCAAATTCCGATTGTTCTGACTGCTGTAAGTTCTTCGAAAAACTGCTGCAAATTTTCTCTTTAACAGTCGCAGAAATAGAGTTCAAGTGCTGTTGAATTTTAAGAAGCTGTCTATAGCTGTCCCCAAAGGAATAAAATGCGACTGAGCATTGTCGACAGAGTTTTATGGCGTCTGGCGTCTGTCCTTTGAAACCAAGCTGGCTGCAAAAGCAGCGAAAATTGCTCCCTTCCTCGCATCCATCAGATTCGACAACTGAAATACATCTCTCAGAAATAGAACCGCAAAAGAGACAATCTTCCATCTTAATCTTATCCCCTGTGAAAAAAAGTTGAGAATCTTGAAATTTACATGGACAAGACAACCATGAAATGAACCACACTACTTAAAATACCTTATCCAAAATTTGTATTCCAAATGGAAATGGGACGATTTTTGTCAGTCAGAAGAAAGTAAAAGTTGAAGACTTCAACTTGAAGTTGGCACTTGATCAGCTGCTTTGTCAGCACATGAAAAACTACAAACGAAAAGCAAAGCTCTCGCAGTACAAACAAAAGCTTGTGCTCGTCAAGTGGTTCAAGTGTCAAGTGACTCACGAACAATGTTTTTTCTTAGTTAATTCCGCAGTTTGGACAAAATTAATTTTAATTGTATTAAAAGGGATAAGAATCTTGTGTCACTTGTGTGCAGCTTTCGAAATATTAGTAAATAATCGTAAGGTGAGCGTTTGATAAATTGTCAGTAAACTATAAACTAATAGTTTCATTTCTTGCTCAGAAGTAGGATGCCGAAAGGCGGAGGTCAGTGTCGTCGTACAGATGACAAGGGACACATTTCCAAAATCAAAATCAAGGTGAACAAGAAGAAGAATGGTCCGTCGCCAATTTTCGACCGTAGTATGCATTTGGTAAGAAAATATTTTCAAAGCATATTATTTAAATTATCAAGTAATTTAATTTAATTGTTTGGTTCTTAGGTTTTAAAGAACATTTTTGCCTACTTGCCGAAAAGGTCGCTTTGTTCTTGCTCTCGCGTTAACCAGTTTTGGTATTCCATCGCCCAAGAGCAAATATTCCAAAGAAGTACAGTGACGTTTAAATTTGTCCAAGGGACTAATAAGGCGGATGGCAGTCCCACGGTCCTTGTAAGACAAAGCACCCAACAATATTATACAGAAGAGGAACTTAAAAAGCTGCCAAGTTTTACTCCTGAAGAATTTCATGAAAAATTTTGCCAGGATGACAAATTCAAAGTTCAGAGGATCTTGTGGTTGACGAATGTTGAGCTTTTCATCGACAACGATTTGTATCTGCTTCTACCGAAAGAATTTGAATCTGCATACAAATCCATCATCAAATCTTTGACCTTTTCACAACGGAATTTGAAGCGACTTGAAATTAGTGCACCCAGTTTGGATATTAATTCAGCAGCAATTTTAAACTGGATCTTCCCTGAGGAATACTCTCTTCAACACTTGGAAGTTTTTGAATTTTTTGAAAGCAAGCAAGGAGATGGAAAAACTGACAAAGAAGGATGGATAGAGTTTTACAAGAAATTGGTCATTTTTGCTCCAAATCTTAAGCGTTTTGGTGGAGACTTGAAATTTCATATTCTTTATTGGCCAGATAAAATATGCAGACAGATTGACACTCTTCATTTATTTGGAAGCGATGAGGAGGAAACCAAAAGTAAAATTTGCCAAAGAATTACGAAAAGTGAGTTCACAAACTTAAAACACTTGAAAATTGTCACAACAAAAGTGGACTGTAATGTCTTGAGCAAGATTTTACAAAAATTGTCTTCAACGCTGCAGTTCTTATCATTGGAAGAAATAGAATGGGTAGAAGAAAAGGAACAAGAAAATTTAAAGTTTCCAATAATGCCAAATCTAAAACGATTAAATGTTTACATGCAACATCCAAATGAAGAAAGTGTTTCTGATGGAAAAAAATTCCCAAGACTAAAGTTTTGTTACAGTACTGCCAATAATTGTTCAACGCAATTTCCTCAATTAAATATGCTCAATTTTTCACCCTATAAATATCCAGACTGGTTTCATAGATTCATGTTCAACGATCTGAGAAATGTGTGCCCTGATCCTGTCCCTTGGCCTTCTATTACAAACGGTAGCTTTGATTCCTTTCTCATTACAAAGAAAGATGAAATAAGAGAATATGCAAGGTCTGTGTTTCCTAATGTTAAACCAAAACCTTAATTAATGTATTATTACACTCTATTGATTTATAAGTATTTACAACACGAATTTGCTTGCCATATTGATTCTGAAACTGCTTATAACTTTATCCTAGTACAAATAAATAATTGCAAGATAAATATAATCTCAGTCCTCTGTGAAATGGGTTTAAAATTGCATAAAATAATAAAAACGCACAAAAAATAAAATTATACGTTTCCTCTGCTTATTATTGGCGAACATTATTATTGGCTGTTGGCTAGAATTCATGAAAAAATAGTTATGAAATCCTTAGTTTCAGTTTCCTCAGACTAAACTGGATTATATCCATCCCTTGTATCATCACAAGACTAGTAATTTTGGAAGCAAAAAATAGTCACGCTATATTATGAGTCACTTGTACGGTGTAGAACTTTATAGAACGCAAAATCCAGTTGACTTGATTGTTGGTTGCAGCACACATTTGTTTGAATATTTGAATCTTTAAATATAAACAGCTTTAAATTCTATCTCAATTTGATAACTTTGTAAATCTGCAAAGATGCGTAATCCGTGGTGCTGTATGTCCTACCAGACGGCTACCAAATCAATCGCCATTTTTAACATTGTAAGTTTTGTTTTGAGCTATTCGTTTTCTTAATTTTATTTGATGTATTTCGACATAAATAATTACAATTGGCTGCCTCCTTCCATTCCTAAAATCTTCCTATTGATATCCTCTTCCGTGATGTATCGGCGTTCCGCTGACGACATCCAATGGAACGGGATTAACACATTTAGCCCCATTGCAGAAATCAAAGCAGCATAATTGAGGTCCTGGGCAATCATTGTCCACTTTGCAAGAGGCTGTGGGACTTGCGGGACAAAGGTGGCTGTCATCCAATCTCATCATTGAAACTGGACATTGACCACTGTCTTTTGCTGTCAACATTATTTTTTTCATCAATATTTATTTTGTCTTTAAAAATTGTAAAATATTGAAGGCATACTTCTCAAGTCACAGGATTTTCTCTGACATTTTGCAGGTTTATTTGGTCTTGGGCAAACGCACATCCTACAATCTTGATAGAACATGAGACTGTCTGCCGTACACATTATGCGAGCAGGGGCAGGAGCTGCATGCACATAAATTATAATAAATTTTGAAACTGTTGACGTTAAAAATCTTATATTTTTACTTTACTTACGTTTGGCAACGGGATGACGAAAATTCTGTCCTTCTACTCCATTTTTATCTAGACTTATTATGACAATTATGACAATGGTAACGACAGCAAATGATGATGCATGATAAGCCATGTTCGCTTATCCGACAACAATCTTTCTGGATTGAACTAGGATATTTCTTGAAAGCCCAATAATTCAATTCCAGGCAATTATATAACCCTAAATTCTTGATACGTTAAATTCTCATTGTTTCCCATCGTACTCAAATACGGATTGCGTTAACTGTGGCGTCCTTCATTTGTACCATAAGTGTCATTAAAATTTTGAATGCCTCATTGTATTAATTAGTGCATAGCATTAACTTTTACTATATACATACGTTTCTGCACATAATTTATTTTTCCAAAATGATTCTTTTCTCTTTCAGGTCATGATGTCTTTGGCACTTTTGTGTTTGAGTGTTTCGCTTGTCGTGATTGCGATGAGTTACTCCAACACTCAAGAGACGGAAACAACGGTGAACGTTAATTCCAGTAATACTCAAAATGGGTTGGAGATCTTTTGGAATAATTCTTCCGAAATAAAAAAAGACGACGATGGACAGACTTGGTTTAGTGCTAAATTTGTGTTGGCACATACAAGTAAGAATTTATAATTTTTTTCAATTTGATGATTAAAATGAGAATGGTAAATTATTATTTATATATATTTATTGCTCAGTAAACCAAACAATGGTCGTGGTAATATTGGGCATCGCATATTGTACAATGTACCTGGTCATCAGTGTCCATTTACTCTGGGGAGCACAAGAGGTGAGAAACTGATACACAACAATATTGCTTATTCCATGTTTTTAAATCGATAACATTTTTTTTTAGAAAAATCTGTATCGTTGTCAAGTTTGGTTTCAAGTTCTTTTGGTCAACACTATTTTATCTCTTGTTTTGAATCCTTTGGTGATTTCCGTGATGGTCCCACAAGCACACGCTGGACTTTGGCTTTCTCTCGTTCTCCAAACTGCATTTTATTTTTATATTTTGTGGGTGGTCTATGCATTTATCTGCGAAATTAGATCAGAGACTTTGACACAACAAGAAGGACGAAAGGAACCTTTTATTACAAAGGCTTAAAGGCAAGTTTAGAAGAGACTTTTAAAAAGTATTGTAAGCATTTATATTATAAATTTTTGGGATTATTAAAGTGATTAATTTTCTTTGAAAAAACTTGAATGTACATTCATTTTAATTATCGAGCCGCATGATAACCCCCCCGGATTCCATCTGGGGACAAAACGAGTTGCCAGAGGTTAAGGGCCCTCGTCTAAAAAAAATAGAAAGTTGAAGAAAATTGATAGAATTATAAATTAATGTCTATAGTACTTCAAACAGAGCCTGACTGCCTTGCAAATAACTTTTCCACATTAGATGAAATCTGTCTCCGTATTGCGATTTAAATTTAGGCCAAGCATTTTCAAAATTTTTCTCCCATTCTTTTAAAGTCAAGCTATAATCATGTCCAAAATTGTGCCTATGATAAACGAAAATTTACTTATATATGCATGCATATTGTTGTATATATATGTTTGATCAACTTACCAATCTTCAATTACAAATGGTTGTTTTTGAATTGCTTTCATAATTTCGATATAATGAGGTATGTAGCCGTTCCTGAAGATGTATTTTGATACCCACATATCTCGACCTATTACTGAATCCAGTGAAATTCCGATTGTGTGCAGTAATAAAATTCCGTCATCCTTTAGACATTTTCTACAAACTGAGAAAAATGTGTCGTAATTTTTAGCTCCAACCTGTCGAAAACGTTCGAATATAAACATTTTAATAAAAAAAACATTTTAATAAAAAAAACATTTAAAACTCTTAGTAAACATACATGCTCAAACATGCCCACCTAAAAATTTAAAGAAACGATTAGTCAATGAATAGCCAACAACTATTAGAATAGGCAGCCTACCGAGACGATTCTATCAAACTTTTCTTTAATATCTCGATAATCACAAAGTCTGAATTCGCAGTTGGGTATTCCTTTGCATAACTCTTTGGAATATTTTACTTGCTCTTTGGAAATGTTGACACCAACAAAGGAAACGCCATAATTCTTCACAAGATAATGACCTAAAGTGCCATATCCTGACCCAATATCGAGAACCCTCATTCCTGGTTTCAGATTTAACTTTCTGGCAATTAAATCCATTTTGGCTATTTGTGCTTCATCAAGATTTTTAGCGTCCTTCCAATATCCACAAGTGTACTGGAGGTTTTTGTCTAGCATGGACTCGATTATTTCATTGCCTGCAAGTTTATACATTATACAAAAAAATAGCTGCGAGACAACCGGAAATTTTTTGGAAATCGACTTTAAATGTGCATAATTACCAGAATCATAATGCATGCTCCCGTTATACCTTAGAACTTTATATTATAAACTTGAACGTTGTATGTTATATAAAAGAATGTTATACCATGCTTTTGTTGGTGTTTGCAAATTAAAGAAGCTAAAAATCCAGTTCAACGGATGCAGAACCTCTCTCTGCAGTCTCTTGTCCATTATAAGAGCAAACATCCCTTTAAAATCTTGAGTTTTCCAGTCCCCATCCAACCGACTTTGGAGGAGTCCAAATGACCTTTCTATTGCAGTCTTTGTGTAGAATGAGCGTTCATTTATAACTTGTATGTCATATGGCTTGTTCCCATTTACAGTTAGACCAAGCTGCTTAAGTTTCCTATCAACTGCAAATTTTGTTATAGGGAAAAATATTATTAGCACTGCTGCAAGTATTTTTGAATAAATTTTGAATCCCATGAAAATTAAAAACAAAGCAATATCTTCCAGATACTCTGTTAAAGGTTTTGCCCCCATTGCTTTGTTTCAAAAATTAAAAGTTTTCAAGAATTTAAGGCCAATGTATGTGACTCGATTGGTGTCCAACAGACGATTAAAGATTACTTTTGCAATAATGTTTAGTTGCAGGCAGGTCTGTATTTTTAGGGACGGAAATCCCCTGTTCACAAGAATAATATATGAGATAAATGTTACGTTTCATTGTTTAACTTATGCCTAACTAAAATGTCCAAAACAAAGCATGTTATGCAGTGTAAATTATGTAGTTGATATTATTAACTAATTGAATCGGGAGAAAAAGTATCCTTTCATGCTACCTTATTCTATGTAATTGAAGGTAAAGCTATTTTCATGTTATTTCATAATTTACGCGTGAATTCCCCATTTCTGGTTGATGGCACTTCAGAGGATTACAGATAGTTTTAAATGTCCTTACTTAGAAATGAAGAAGACAACAAGTAGCACTTAATTTTTTTGCTTTATAATTAGCTTAAATGTTAACAAATTTTAGCTAACGGAGAGGATGATGACAATTTACAAATTACATTTCTGTCTAATTTTTAGGAAAATTTGAAATTCTATAAACGATATTATTGAAAACTTTCAGTAATAATTATATTAATTAGACTGACGGCTTATAATCAACAGCGTTTGCTAATTACCCATTTTAATGTAACTCTTTCCATCAAAAGTGCCTAAGAGCAAAATGATTGGAGCACCATGATAAATTAATTATATTGTTTTTCAAAAGTGCATAACGCGTAAAATTTTCAAGGAAGAGCCTTAACAATTGGATGTAAAAAATTACTCTCCTATTCAAGATAACTACATTAAGCTTAGGACCATTTTGAGTCACACTCACGTAGGTATCGAGTTAAAACAGATTTGCACATTCTGACAAATTAATGAATTTCTTTCCCATCATCAATTCGTAAGTATATACATGTGCACAAAAAATGAAATACCGAAGGTCCGGTGTTAAATTACAAACTTTCTGCTTCTGCAGGTATTAAACAAAAAACACATGCATTTCCAACCTAAAAAAGGTTAACTCATCACGAATAGTGCATAATTGAACAAAATTGTTGAAGGGATAAAAAAAATTGAAAAACATCCTGCAATCTGTCGTAACTTTTATTTAATGAGACTTATATAACTCATTTCATTGTTACATATGTATATATTTTTGTATTGTGTGCATTTGAACTTATATAACACAATAATTTTCTTTATAAAATTGGTCAGCCAAAACCATAAACAACACGTTTATTTGATTATGATCTATTTCATTTATATATGAACACTTTGTCCTCCTGTCTGTCCGAAAACATCAGAAGCGAATGAAATTTTACACATGTATCACCTAGGTAAAAAAAGGTTGCTATTGTAATTAGTTTTTTTTAATCGAAAAAATAACATCTTCCGACACTTTTGACATCGCCACCAGCAACAGTCCAAATTATTTTTTGATTTCATTCGAAAGCATTCTTTAAAAGTATATAGCTATTATTGTCAATTATCACTATAGTTATTTGAAAGTTAAGTAACACGACTCTCATGTTTGAAATTCAAGCTTTGAAAGCAAGGTTTCTATAGGTTTCTAGGCTTTAGATCCATGACAACAATTCGACCAGATTTTGTTAGAATCGGAGTCTCATAGTTTCATCTTAAAGAAAATTTTAATGTAAGTTTAATTATGACATTACTAAATGGTTAGGGGTAAAAAAAATCAAATTGTCATGCAGATATAAAAAGTCTCTAGTGAATCATAACCGAGCTTTTGCTCCGCTACATTATTACTTCTGTTTACTGAAAATTTATTTAATCTAAATTAAATTAAACTAAAATTTTATTCGTGAGAATAAAATAAAATAAACAGCATGTTTTTGTAGACTCAATATTTTATCTATATAGTACAAATTTCGAATTTGAACATAAATGAAGTTAAATGCACAATCGTTAAATTTTCTTTTGGATATAAATTAAGCTATATGTAGAATTAGTCTGCTCGGTTAGTTTTAGTTTTTAAGAATTACAATGGATTATTTTTTTCAAATTACTAAAATTGCCGAAAAATAATTGCAAAAAGAAAAATTTTAATGACAAAGTACAATAACTAATTGGCTAAACTAATGGACTAATAAGTAATTGGCAAAACCATCTAAACATATGCTATTATAGATTTAATTTCAAGATATTTATATATAAATGTACATGCATTTTTGTTGACTAGTCATGCATAAGTACTAATAGTATGATACTATGAAGGATTCATTATAAACTTTTATGTTTTCTTTATAGATCTTTTCAATAAGGTAAGAAAACTCCAGTAACTTTATATATAATTTTTCCTTCAGAAGTGTGAGGAGCTGAGTGAGCTTGATCTATCTTTGATTTTTTGCATGAATGCAAGCAGAAAGTGACGGATAAGATATGATATCAACTGACACTGACACTGTCCAGTTCAAAGTTTTTTTTACTAGTTTATGTTTGCTTCAAAAGAACTTTACAAAAATTCTTTCCGAAAACATTTTTAAATACATTAACTTGATACAGTGTTTTTTATTGTACACAAATCCTTCTTGATATTTTTTAGAACTTGGTAAGTATATATTTAATGTGTTTTTCCAATAATTGTAGCAGTCATCGTATTTCTTTGACATAGACAGGGTAAAACAATGAGGTTTCAAATGCCAGGGCATAATAAAGCTGGACAAATATTTAAGCAGTCTTTGTACTACTTACAAAGAACATTCAATCCTTATCTAATCAGAAAATAAAATAACACGTCTCATAAAAAAGAAAGGGTTTTCATTTCTCAATCTCTTATAATACTACAAGTATAAGCACAATTTTTTACTTTGAAAATTTTATTATTTGCAACCAGTGTCATATCCCTGTATAGTGATAATGAAGCCATTAATATTTTAATAAATTAAATTAGCATGAAAAAATCTCATCTTCTGGTTACAAGTTAAGTAAAGGCCAAGCCCATATTTTTAGTTTCTGTTGCCATTCTCTGTGGCTATTAAACAATTTGCTGGTGCTCTCCATGATTTCAATTGAACACGAGATTGCAATCAAATAATAACAAACAACATACAAAAGTGAACACACCTTATTGTCCGTTTCTAGCGACTTTGCATATTTTCATGTTGTCAAACAAATTGCTGCTGTGAAGTTGACGTAACTTTTATTTGTATCCATCTATAAAGCCAGTTTACTTGTCTTCTTCTAAAGCTATTTAATTTCTATCATCTTCTATAGATATACCGTCAGCTTGTTTTGGCAAAAGCAGGGTCAACCTGAATTCAGTTAATTTTTGCTAAATAAAAAAAATATAGAATTGGATACTTGATAACAAATATCACCAGAGTACATAGACAAAACAAAAGATCATTATTACTAGGCAGGCACAGATAAAAAGTCTGTGCAACACGGACTTTCCTTAACTGTTCATAAAAATGTACAAAAATAAAATTCCCTATTTTAACAAAAGTTTGTGGAAATTATCTATACTTTTTGTAATTACATGCAGTGGTAAGCTGCAAATTTAATCAGCATGTGCCTCTGTTTGCAATTCATTTTTGTGTTTTCAGAGCACCAATCAAGTGCGATGAATGATGAATGGGAGACTTGGCCTTTAAGCGTATGTGCCAGAGATTTGATGATCCAATAGATGATCCAATAAATGCAGATTTTCATGGAATATTTTTTAGAAATTGGAGCATGAAGTTTCTCCAAGCAAGTGGAATCCAAGAAAGACTCCAGATGAAGTTATCAAGGAATATGTAGACACATCAATTAGTGGTATATGATTGATTTTTTTGCAAGCATTGAACTGAAAATTTGTTTCGTTCAGGAACATTGAAGGCTCAGCAAGATGTTCCAAATGAGCTAAATATTCATTATGGATCCAAAGCTACACAGCAATTTGACATTTATGGGACCGATTTGCCATCAAATGCACCAATTTTTTTGTGGATCCACGGTGGATATTGGCAAGGTTTGATTAAAAAAAACTATATTTACAGTAGCAACTTGATAATCCATGCATTATATCTTGTAGAAGGAAGCAAGGAAATTGCAGGATTGCTTGCTTCATCCCTTCATGCAAAAAATGTCCGAAATATTGTACTGGGTTACACGTTATCACCTTCTGGTAGGTATATTTAAATAACTTACCTAAGATTCATCTTTAAATCAATTCTTTTATAGCAACGGTGAAAGAAATGGAAGAAGAACTCATTATGGCATTGAAAGAAATTGTTGTCAGATATCCTGAGGCATCAATTACTGTGGGAGGTTGAGACAATCATTCAAAATGCTATATACTTCATAATAATATATATTTCTAAAATTGATATTCAGGTCATTCGGCCGGAGCGACCTTAGCTTCAATGTTGCTACACACTGAAATTAAAGCCCCTGAAGTCTTTTCGCAAATCCACGCCCTTTATCTTGCTTCAGGAATTTTTGATTTGAGACCACTTGTTCCAACTTATGTAAACTCTCCTTTACGACTTTCTAGGTTGGCTAAAATATACTTGTCACAAGTTTTAAATTCTCAGACCTTGATATTTCTTGTTTTATAGAGACACCGCCGATCAATCAAGTCCACTCCGACTTCGAAAGATTCGTTGGGAATTTCTTTCAAAAGCTTCCAACATGAAGATTTCCATTGTTGTTGGGAAATTTGATTCAGATCTTTTTCAGCAACAATCACAGGACTATTACAAACTTTTGAAAAAATCTTTTTCAATGACACAATTTTGGAAATCAGATTCCGACGATCATTTCATGCTCATTCAGAATATGGCAAAAGGGGACGAAACAGAGAGCGGAAAACAGTTTGATAGTTTTGTCGAAGATGTTAAAAAGCTGGTAATGATATATTTTTTAAATGATTGTAAAAATATATTCAGACATTATGTTAAATTCAATTAATTACATGCAGGGATCCATGTCAAGCAATGCGAATCCGATGACTTCAGTTTTAACTTTTAACACAATTTTGACATTAGTAACATTTTTGTTGGCATCATTTGTGTTGTAGATATCATAGACATCAATTATTGTAAGATGTAATGAGCTTATAATATTATATGTACTTATTATTGACATGATTTTTATAAAGTATTCTAAGTTGTTTTATTTGTTTGCTTTGAATTTTTAGTGTTTTTGACTTGTTTTTGTCTTTTCCTAGCATATTTGACTTGATAGTGATCCATCAAAGGAACGCATATCATGATTAACAAAACTTTTTCTTCAAATTCCAGTTTCTTTAAATGTTAAAGAAATTCCAGCATCTGTCCTCTGGCTTCTTCAATTTTTACCCCATTCGAAGACTTGGAAATTGCTAAGTATTTTTTATATGCAAAATACATTTAATACTCACCCTCTAACTTTGTCTTTATGTCGTCCTTTAAAAATGATTAGGTATTGTATTCTAAATTGTAATCTGAATTTAAAGTTGTTATTACTTTTTATATTTAAAGAAAATTGTCCCAATTCTTTCCAATCTACTTGAAACCTCCTAATTAAGTCGGCTGGCCAAAAATAAAGCATTTATTGGTATATTTTTTTTTTATTTCTTTGATCTCTGCTGGATGCAAATTGTATCATACAATGAATGGTGTTAGTAACCCTGTGTTATATTATATGTCATAATTTATATGCGTCAAAAGAATCATATACGAAATGTCACCCATAAAATATTACTTTTTGATTTTTTGGGATCAACGGATAAAGCAATGATTAAATGATTAACGGATAATGATTAAAATAATATTTATTCATTTTTCTTGAAAAATATAACCTTGACAATATTAATTAGCAAGCAGTTATATTTAAATAAGAGCACTACATTCAATTAAATCCACCCCCTAAAAATTTTCCAGCAAAAACGTTTAGCATAACATATTTCTCTGAACAAAAAAAGCAATAACCTTCAAACCCAAAATGACAAAAGATTAAATCATTATGCCAGTGAACCAAATTGATTTGCAAATTCACACCTGTAAAATGCCAAATTTGCAAATGCCAAATGCAAATTTGCAAATTTGTTTCCTATAAATAGAAATTAGAAATCAAAAAACTAGTACATCTATCCAGAATCATGGCAAAGTCAATTATAATTATCTTGGTCGCTATAACAACGGCGTCATATTCATTGGACTGCAGTAGATTGTATTACAAAGAAACGGAAGGGGTGTTAAATTACTTGGGAAATGTCACTTTCACCGTTCCACTAAGTACTTTCACCGGATGGAATATTTACATGGATTTCTCGAGAAATTTCACTGGTCTGTACCCAATGGCATCTCTAATCGTGATTGTACATGAGGTTGCCTCACGATTCTCTAATTCTCAAGCTCGGAGATTTTTTTAATTCCTCAATTTCCCGAAAATCGTGAAGCTACCTTATGTACAATCAAGTTAAGAGATGCCATGGAGTTGACTTGCCTTATTTTACAGGGATTGGGGTAAGCTATTGAATTTTTTTTCTTTGCCATGGAAATTAATGAAGTTATTGGTATAATTTGTCCAGGTTTGGGCTGGTACAGTGATTGCTGATGGTCCTCTCGGTCGAGCTCAGATGCGGAATAATTCAGAAAATGGAAATTTATGGGCTGGTCAACCATTTAGCTACCGGTACAGGATTAATTGGAGCGAACAGACGCCTGCTAAAAATCCACCAGAGCTCACCGGACTTCGTTTTGGAGATGTTGAGCTTTGCTCATAAAGAATTTGAAATAAAGTTGAAATGCAACGAGTTTTTGTCACATTTGTGGATTGTATTTCAGATTTCATAACGCTTGATAATTAACCCCACTATTTTTAAACAATGCATAAAATACTCCATTTTGATTGTTCAAGAGATTTTTTGGATGATCAAATTCAGCAATTTGTCCATCTGCCATCACGAGTATTCGATCACAATATGCTACCGAATCCAAGCGATGAGCAATTGTTATAACTGTATAGTGTGCAAACTGGCTTCGTACAATTTCTGAGATTAATTGATCCGTTCTAAAATACAAAACAAGCCAATCAAAATTTATACCAATTTAAAAAAAAACTATATACAAAACCAACATTCGATCTGTGTTAGAAGAAGCTTCATCAAGACATATTATCTTGTTGTTTCTTAGTAATGCACGGGCCAAACAAATTAGTTGACGCTGTCCGATGCTCAGGTTTTCACCGTGTTCTTCCACTAGGAAAGATAAATTAGGAATTACTTCTTTGAGACCAACTTGTTCCAATGCTTTCCAAATTGCAAAGTCTTCTTTGTGCTCATTAGACGGATCCAGATTGAATCTTATTGTTCCTCTGAAAAGAGCTGCACAAAAATATTAAACGAATCCAAATTCAAATTAAATGCAAATTTACAACCTGGATCTTGAGGGATTATGCTAATATTTTTTCGCAAAACTTGGAGTTCAATGTCTTTTGTATTAATGCCGTCAATGTATATTTCTCCACAACATGGTTGGACCATTCTAAACAAAGCTTGGATAATTGACGACTTGCCAGCTCCAGTCTATGTGAATAAACAAATTAAATGGTCACTTATATAAATAGGTGTTTTTGATAAAACTTACTCTTCCAACAATTCCAATTTTTTCACCGGGTTTGATACAAAAGTTTATTTTCTGCAAAACTACTTGATTCTTATATGCCATTGAGACGTTTTTGAACTCGATTGCTCCACGTTCAGGCCATATTTTGGGTAGGACATTTGCTAAAGGAACAAATTTTATCATAAACGTGGGTTTGCCAATCTAAATTTATATTCGATACCTAAAGAAGAAGTTTTAAAATCTGCATCTTCTGGCTTAAGATTTGCATACTCAAACGATCGTTCACTTGAAACCATCCAACTCTCAACTTCGGCCGCTTGTCTAATGACTCGCTGAATCCAAGCCGTGAGACTCATTGCAGATGTAACGGCAAGACCAACATTTCCACTTTGAGTATGTCCCTGTGCAAAAAACTGAAAGCCAAATGTGACACAAGCTAAAACTATTCCAGATAAAAATTCTGCTAATATGCTGAAGCAGCAAGAAGATGCCAAAAACATGAACCACGTCGAGGTATGTGAGTCCTGCAAAATACGTTAAATTAATAATTTTTGAGATGCTTTATACACAATAACTTAAAAGAAAAAGACTTTCACCAGATGAGCATTAAATTGACAAATTAAATGGGCTTCAGATTTTGTTGCTCGCACAGTGGTTAATCCCGGTATTGTGGATGTCATGCAAGACAATACAGAACTTCTGGCTAATTTTAAAAACCATTACTTAAATTATACGTATTTTGATTATTGATTAATTTACCCAATCCTTCTATTCTTTTAATGTCTGTTGCTTTTTTAGAGTAAATATTCTTCATTACATATGTCAATATTCCTACGAATAAAACTGGAACTATAACTATCCAATTTGAGAAAATTACTACTCCAATGACCCCAATTATGCTCAAAACTGTTGAAGTGAGTTGGAACAGGTGATACGGAAGAGATTCATCAACTTCAGATAAATCCTTTGAAAAACGGTTCAGAATTCTAAAAGAAATTTTAAAAAAAAAACCAAATCAAAATATGAAAACAGAAAATGCCAAAATTTTACCTGGCTGGATTATTTTCATCAAAAAATTTAACTGGACTTTTCAAAATCCCATTTAACATGTCATCATGAATATTTAGTGATATCCGGGAAGTGAGTGAAAACCACTTGAAAACTTGGATGACGCTTAGTGAAAGTACGACTAACACTAGACCAGCGTAAACTGCAAGGTATTGACTGTCGTTGCTCGTTTCTCCAGGTTTTATTCTTGATTTAATATTTATCCTGCATTTTTAACATAATTAAAGTTATAATTAAAGTTGTTTTCAAAAAAAAATATTAAACTTTTAACCAATGGGATAGCCAGAAATCAGTTGCGGTTGCAGATAACGCTGCCAACATGCAAAAAAATATCCATAAAAATATTCCAATTGGACTACGAGCTGATTTAAAATATTTCCAATATAAATTCCATTTCAATTCTCCTTCAAACTTGGTTTCAAGGTTTGTTGCCGATACATTTAACTGGGATGCATCTTTTGGTATCGAGTGAAAGCTTGCGTCTTTTAAATGATCTTGTGCCTTTCAAAGGAAAATGAAAGCTTTGTGGAAAATTTCAAATACTTTAAAAAAAAAAAGGTTTAACCAGCGTGGCTTCCGTTGAAAACATGGTCATAATTTGCTGAGGACCTGTATGATTTATTCCCAAAAGATTCAAAAATTTCATGTTCTTGTGAATTAAGTCTTTAAAGCTGCCTTGAGCAATGATTTTCCCCTAGTGTTACATATAAGATGAGTTACATTATCACAAATGGTATTACGAAAAAAATGTTAACAATTTTAAACCTCATTCATTAGAATAATGTGGTCCATGGAAGGAAGTATCTCATATTGATGAGTCGTTATAATCCTCAATTTTCCAGCCAACTCTTGCTTAAAACATTTTTCAAATAAATGTTTTCTAACTCCAGCATCGACTGAGGAAATGGGGTCATCCATTAGTAAGATGTCTGTATCTTTTTGATACAACATCCGAGCCAAATTAATTCGACTTTTTTGCCCTCCGGAAAGGGTTGTCGCAACTTGTTTGTCGCCATTTACCAATTTACTAAAATCGTCTAAAAGTGCAGTTGCAATCAAAACTTTTTCATATCGTTTCTCATCAAATGGTTGACCAAGTAAAATGTTTTCTCTTGCGGAACCAGACCAAAGCCAAGGTTCTTGAGACGCGTATCCAATTCTGCCATTTATGAAGCATTTCCCATGTAACATGGGTATTTCTCCAAGTAAAAGATTGAGTAGTGTTGTCTTTCCTGAAATGGTTTTTATAACCGTGTTAATCTTAAAATTGATACGTTTTGTTATCCAAACCTGCCCCCACTGTTCCGACAATTGCAATTAATTTGTCACCTTCAACATCAAACGATATGTTTTCTAAATGATTCTTTTCTCCCGTCCAACTGAAATTATTTTAAATTCCAATAATTATTATTGGTTTAGAAATATATTTTAATATTTTATTGTATGCAACCTTGCAGACGCATCTTTGAGGTAGACCCTTGGCTTCTGTGTCCATTTAAGATCTTCCTCATGGCTAAAGCGAACGCTACTGATTTCTTTGTTTAAATTAATTTCCTCTTTTTCTTCCAATAGTAGCAAGGATTCGATACGTTTTAAAGACACACAAATTTCTCCAATTCCTGTCACACTGTTTGGTACATAATATAACATACTGTGTGTAATTACGTTATATAATGCAACTGCAAAAAATGCCTTGCTTGCAGTTAAATCCTCTCCCAGAAAACAAAAACATAAAAATGTTAAAAAAGAAACTAATCTTGCAGTTGAAGGGACTAGTGCGATTATCAATGACTTCAGTGCCCAAAATTTTGAAATCGATTTAACTTCAAGCCTAATAAAACATGAAAAAAATCAGAACAAGGTATCAACTTGAATAATTTCTTGTTCATATTTTTTATACTTTCTTATGGCTGATACCACTTTTTCCAGAGGGACTTCCCAAGCATATAATTTAATAGTCCGAATTAAGACAATGATTTCGCCCATTGCTCTGCATCTTTGGTCATTATAGGAAGCAATTCTTTGTCGAAATTTTCTGGTTAGTTGACCATTTTCGTCTATACAAAGTTTTAACCATTACGATAAATAAGAGATACAGCTACTACAAATACTTACACTGAAGTAACGAAACAATTAAGACAATGCTCAAACCCGCCAAACTACTGACGCCAAACTCTCGCCACAAAAAATAAGCTGCCATCAATAATTGAATTGGTCCGATTATGATAAAAGGAATGTATAATATATTCTTGCTGAATCTGTTGAAAAGTAATTTAATATAACTCGTTTGACAAATAAAATATAGATCCCGAAAAACGGTAGGACTTAGGTGAGGTGCAATTAAAAGATTAAAATAAGATTGTTATATGAAAATTGCAGAAAAAAATAGTTTTGCCGAACCGAGTTTAAATATAATTTATCAATGAGAA